>JAODAL010045102.1:0-32252 GCA_025379985.1 Phyllomedusa bahiana | reverse complement strand
TGTAATTTTTGAAAAAAATTTACAACAAAAAAATGAAAACAAGTTAAACTCAATTGGTATCTTTAACAGTCCGATCTATTAAATTACTAAATTATTAAATATGTATCCTGCATGGTGAACATCATAGAAAATAAAAACCATGCCAAACTTCTTTTTTGTTTTCACATCAACCAAACAAAATTTTTTTGGGGGTTTTCTAAATCAATAGGTATGGCCATTGAAACTATAAAAAAGTATATAATCCGGAGAAAAATAAGCCCTAAATTAGTTATCGAAAATAATAAAATGTGGTCTTTAAAAGGGTGAAAAAAAAAAAATGAATGCAAAAGTAAAAAAAAATGTGGCAGGAAAGGGTTTAAATTTTTTCACAGCCACAAAATCGAGATATGTGTGATATTTCATTCTTCAGATTTTAGTGAAAAAATTGTATAGTGTTTTAAATTTGAAAAAAGTTTGACAAACAGATATAAACCAGAAAAAAACAAACAAAGCACATAAATCATTTTGTTAAAGGGAATCCCGAATGTAAACTCTGACCAGATGCTCTGTTTAATTGTATAACATCTGTTTTTATAATGTGATTTGTTACAAACTTGCCAAGGAGAGAAATAACATTCTTTTTCGGCAGTTGAAATAAGTGCACAGAGCCAAATACAATGTCTCATTGTGTGATTGTGCCCAGTGTGACAGACGGCTGGTCATAGATCAATGAATCTTACTGTCGATTGGAATTTTGTCAGATGTCAATGAAACAAAAAAATTCCTTACAATGTTTTGAACAAAAACAAAATATTTGACATTGTTTTCCATTTGAAAATCTTAAATCCGCTAAATATATTTGTCCATTTAAGGGCTTGAGTTTAAAATGGTCAAAATATACCCCTGTGTCGGCTACAATGCTACTTGAAGCAATGTGCTTTCTTTGCCTAGTGACCAGTGAGCCCATGACTACAAAGTATTGAATCTATCAGCAACATAAAGGGAACAAAAGGGCCCCTCATTTTTATTGTTGTTTAAAAAAATCCCAAAACCCTTTCCTCCAAGAAACGTATGAAGAAACAAAACAAGACAAAACAAAAAACACTTTTTAATATTTAAGGATGCCGGCAGTTTTGACCCCTGTGACAGAGCCCTGTTTTTGTAATCTGACGTGGCACTTTATTGGGATAACTTTTTGATACTTTTACCATCAACGTGATTTTAGGATTGGGTTTTTTCTGAACTTGTGTTTTAAAAAGTTTTCCCCGGATATCTTATTATTTGTTTAGAACTCAAACTTAAATATTGAATTTTGTAATTGATACTCATTAAAAGTTATTTTTCTGTTCTGCTTTGCATAACCAGGCAAAGAGCCCTTTACCTCTTCTTCCTACATTCCATGTGATGTCCATTGATCACATGGCCCCAATGGACGTTTTTCTCATCATGGGTGTCTTCAACCCGGGTCAGCTCGAAACATGTAGTGGGTGGACCTAACAGAGACGATCATACAGGACTCATATCTTTAAAGTACATAAACAGTGTGCTCACATTAATTCATAGTTGGAAGGGGGGTTTTTAACCCGAAAACTATGGGGCGACATGTATAAAGGGGCTTTTCGTCCGATTTGGCTTCGCCACTTTCGGCTGCGCCTCACATGAAGGGGGGGCAAGGGGCCCATGGGGGGCCCTGGGGCATTGGGGGCGGGACACGGCGCGCTCGAAAACTCCGAGGCAAAAACGATCGCGAGTCGGAAAAAGGGCGGCGCATTGAAAACACTCGGCAGCCCCGACAGTCGGGCCTTTTTTTTGTCAAAATGATCCGGCGGGGTAAAGTGAAGCGAAAGGGAACAGAGGGAAAACATAGAAGATCGCAAGAAAAAATCTCGGCTCTCAGCTCGTGCGGCATGGAGTATTTTCCCAAAAAAAATCGCCTTTTTATAAAGGCTTAAAACATTTCAGAAAGAGAGCCAAACCAAAAAAAAAAAAATAAATTTAAAAAAACATTTCCCAAAAAATCTGAAGGGCCCAAAAACGGAATTGGATTTTGGAAATTCCCGGAAAAACAGTTTAAAATTCTGAAAAAGCTATTCTCATTGGCGGCATTAAACCAGCCAATCGAAAGGGCGAAGTGAACATTATAACCTATGGAGAACTTTTGACCAACCAAAAAAAGGGGGACGTTCAAAATACGAAAAAATACAAAAAGGCTGATTGGTTTTAGCTAGGGGGGTTTGGGTATCCGGGCCCAAACAGAAAAGGAGCGACAGGGGCCATTCTAAACCCATGGGAAATTTAGACCCAACAAAATCAAAGGGGGGGACAGTTCAAAATACAGTAAAAATACGGAAAACAGCTGATTGGGGGGAGCTATCGGGGGCTTGGGTATCCCAGCCAAACACAGCGCAAGAAATTTTTTCCCATTGTAGTCTATAGAGATACGCAATGCAATCCGGCTTCAGCGCAGGGGCATGGAGTAGAAAAAAAAAAAATCATTTTTTTTTTAAATGTAAAAAAATTTTCTTAAAAAAAAATGAAAATTCTATAAAAATAAATAGTCAAAAAACTCTAACAAGGTTTGTCGCTGAGACCGGCCACATCGGGGGAAATTTCAATATGAGAATTGCCGGGGAAATACGTAATTCAAAAAGGTACGCCTTCCTTCCGGGATAAAAACCAGCCAAACAGAATAGGGGCGACTGGCCCATTCTAACCTAGGAGGGGTATTGACCAATCAAATAGGAGCGACAGGGGCCATTATACCATGGAAAATATGACCAACATATTTAAAGGGGGGACAGTTCAAAATACAGTAAAAAGGCAAAAAAAGCTATGGGTTTAGCTAGCGGGGGCTTGGCTATCCCCCCAACAGACCAAAACTAATTTTCAAGGTTTTTGGGGAAAAAAAAGAAAGCGAGCTCTGTTTTGATTGGTAACTTAAAAGAGGCCGGGGTTTTTTGGACCAATGGGGAGCGGCGAGCTTTTGGGGTTTTTTTAAGCAATCTGAAAAAAAAAGTACAGGCCCAAATCAAAAGAAAACAAGAAGTTGACCCATTTTAAAAAATGATCAAAAAATTTTTTGGGGGGGTTTAACAAAAAAAAAAAATTTAAATTTAAAAAAACATTTTTATTTTTTTTTTTTTTTGGGGGTTGTAACAAAAATAAAAAATAAAATGATTTTATTGAATCTTGTGATCTTATGCTTCTCGCAAAATTTTACAAAAATGAACAGGGGGTTTTTTTTTATACTTTTTGATCAAATGGTAAAAAGCCCACTTGCCACTTCACGCAAATTCTTTAAAGGGGAACAATGGAGGAAACACTGCATGGGGCCCCTCCCCAAAAAGCCCCAGGAGAGGGGCACAGCGAAGTGGCCCAACACACCAGCTGCCAGACCTAGCCCCCGGTCTGGCTGCACCAGCACAGCAGCAACAGGGAAAAAGAAAAAAAAGGTTAAAAAACCCCAAAAAGTTTTCCCCTTTTTTGGGGCCCCCTGAAGCAGAGAAAAAAAAAGGGCCCATTACCCTTTATACAGACTGCTGCAAATTTAAAAAAATGGGAAAAGGGGGGCCCCAAAAAAAAAGAAATTTTTTAAAACAGGGAGGGAAAAAGGCATCCTCAAAATAATTTTTTGATCTACGTTTCTCACAAAATTTTAAAAAAAAGAACAGAAGGTTTTTAGAAAACTTTTTGACCCAAACAGTATAAGCCCACTTGCCACTTCACAGTGACCCTTAAAGTGGGGTCCCTACAAAAAGGGGTAGCACGCAGGCACAACCCCGCAGCAAAAGCCACAAGATACAGCGAAGTTTTTTTTTTGGAGAAGCATAGTTCAACGTATATGTTGGAGTGCGGTCCATCCCTCTCCCTCCATTTTTAAAATTAGAGATGGACTAATTTTTCAAAAATTCGATTCCCCGACTTCGCCCAATTTCCGACAAAAATTCTTTTCGTCCCAATTTTTTAATTTTTTAAATAGCGTTAAAAAAAAAGCTAAATTTTTTGGCTGCAGAGAGCTTAGGGGGCTTAAACATTTTTCCATGTTAAATATGCAGAGGGAGCTTGGGGTTTTGTCTTCATACAATTCGTGTTTTAGTTGAATGCACATGACTGTCGTCGCTATTAGAATCGCTTTACCTTTAATTCCCTTTGCACTTAGGGGGCAAAAAAGACCCAAAAAAAATGAAGCGGGAATACAGCCGATAAAGTCATGGCAGTGCCAGCTGGAAAAAAAAAAAAAGCGAGGGCTAAGATCCACGATAGGTCAAAGAACACAGTAGTAGGTTTAATGGAGCCCACACAGGTCTCAGCACAGTAAGGGGACCCTAAAGGGGGGTCACTCCCTGGGCCCCGAGCTTTTAAAAACCCTCACAGAATAGACAGAAACCCGTTCTGTAAAAAACCCGTACTTAGAGGCCCCCCGAAATGAGTGGGGGGGGTGTCGGGGGTAAATTTTTCGTTTTATGTCTCTGATCATTTTGCCCTTCCTTTCATCCCCTCATGTCCGCTTTCAATCGGGCAAAATCCCTCAGTATGCTAAAACCAAAAAAAAACAGGGTTTATCAAAAAGAGATGACCCGTAAATGGGATTTTGCATGTCTTCTGTGTTTGAATCCCCCCTGCTTTTGGCTAGACAATCCTGATCCTTCCCATTCCTTCTGAAGGGGAAAAAAAAGGGAAAACTAAAAATAGGGTAACATCATACAGTGGGGAGGGTGGAAACGCATTAGGGAAAACCCAGGGGTTTAGTGGACAGCGGTCACTTGGGACACTGAGTAGGCCAAGATTGGAAAAATGGCAAATTTTGGAGGTGGCAGCAAAATCAGGAGCCCACAAAGTGGGACAATGACACAGTGTGGAATGAGGCTCAACACAGCAGAATATGAGGTAAGAGAGTGACAAGAAAGTTCTGGGGGGGCACCCCAAAAGAAATAGGGCCCCAAATGGCATAATGACAGGTGTGGGGGTGAGGCAGCACAACAGATGGGGTCAAGAGTGGCACAATGACAAATTTGGATGGCACCAACAGGGTAGGGCCCCAGAGTGGCACAAAAACAGATGTGGGGGTGCGGGACAAACAGCATGAGGTCAAGGGGGTGGCACAATGACAATTCCGGGGTGGGACAAAGGAGTAGGCCACAGAAGGCACAATACAGAGTGTGGGGGTGAGAAAAAAACAGCAGCAGCCCGCATGAGGGCAGGTGGCACAATACACAGGGGAGGTGACAGCACAAACAGCAAGCATGAGTCACAGATTGGCAAAAATACACAGTGTGGAGGTGACGGCGCAAAAGGGGTAGGGCCACAGAGTGGCCCATTTACAAATTCTGGAGGTGGCACCAAAAGGGTAGGACAGAGTGGCAAATGCAGGGGTGTGGGGTGACGAAACAAAACCCCAGGCCCCGGGGGGCAAAAGTTAGCACAAGACACAATGTGGAGGTGACAGGCAGCAATACAGCGCAGTATGAGGCCACAGAGTAGGGCGCTCAATGCAAGAGTGTGGAATGAAGGTGACGGAGAGCAACAACACGCAGACATGAGGTCAGAGAGTGGCACAATGACACAGTGTGGAGGTAACGGCAGCAATAGGAGTAGGCCACCAGAGTGGCACCATGGATCAGAGTGTGGAGGTGTTGACAGGCCAGCAGCACAGATGAGGTCAGAGAGTGAACAATGTACAAATTCTGGATGTCGGCAACAACAGGAGTAGGCCAACAGGAGTGCGCAAATGACAGGAAATGTGGAGGTGTGAGGCAGCTCGAGTAACAGCAGCAGCATGAGGTCAGAGAATGGCAACAATGACAGAGCGTGGATGGTTCGGCGGCGAGCGAGCGCAGCATCGAGCGTCATGAGAATGGCACAATGACACGAGTGTGGTGGTTGACAGCAGCAACAAGCAGCAGGCTATTTTTTGAAGAGGCCACAGAGGGTGGGATCATGACAGGTTGTGGAGGTGACGGCAGCAGCAACAGAATGAGGTCTGAGAGTGGCACAATTCTGGACGTGTGGGGCACCAACAGGAGTAGTGCACTAGAGTGGCAATAATGACTAGGCGTGTTGGAGGGTGACGGCAGCTTAGCCAACAGTCAGCAGCATCAGCGTCAGAGAGTGGCACAATGACAGATCGTGGAGTAAGGTGCGGCAGCTCAGCACTTCAATAACTAGGCATGACCGGTTCAGGGAGTGGCACAATTGACAGAGTTATGGAGATGGGGGCAAGAATACCCAGTCCCTATGGTAAAGAGATGGTTGGTAGGCAGATGGAGCAACTGGAAGGTGGATATGTGGCAATCAGGCTGGGTGACGGCATCAGGAATAGTGGGTGTGGAGCAGGTAGTTTGAATCCCAGACTCATTTCTCAAAGAAGTTTTGGTGAGCGTCCATGGATGATGTAATCTGATGCATAAGGCACTGATGTTGGAAATCGTGGCCGATCCACGCCTTATCATCTTGACGCTCCACATTTCAGGCAGACAAGCTGGTTCTTCTTGGGGTAACGATGGCCCCCGCCGCACTGAACTACCGCTCTGATGCCACACTACTGGCCTGATGGACCAGCTTCTCAAACTGCCAAGATTGGCAAGTTGCGGCAGTCCCCCACACATCCATAGTTTGACTGCCCAGTTGTCCAGCCGATCTTCTAACTGTGGGTGGAGAGTGCTGAGTCCAAGTAGGCCCAGGACGGTACCTAGTTGAGTTCAGGTCTGGCTTCCAAGGTCTAGTGCTTGATTGTGAGGCCATCCGTCTTTTAGGGTGACGTGAAGGAAGCTAGTCATTCAGCGACTCCAGAGCTTAGGTTGTGCTGATGGAGTTGGTACTTGCACATCACCACCCCACCTTCCACACAGTAGTCAGCGTCGGCAGTGGTACGTGAGAGCATCTGTAGGTACCCCCCGGTCAGTAGGACCTGTCGCAGAGGGATGGAGCCATGCTGCACATTGGCAACGGCCACAAACTGACTACTCGGAGGATTTTCTCGTATAGTATTGAGTTTTGACCTCCCTCTCAGCAAGCTGGAAAAAAACAGGCTCCCATTTTGGACGGCGTAGCGAGGGGTTCCAAGAGGGTGAGAGCCAGAGTCATCCCTCTGATGGTACTGGTGGACTATTCGGCCTGGTCACTAGCCAGGCACATACAGATGCTGCCGGCCATGTGCAGCAAGTGACTCTGAGGGACCTCCCTGCCTCATTCCACTTGTATACTGCCAACGGTGCTTGGGGTCATCTTGCCTCGTCTTCCTCTTCTCCATCTACTCATCTCATCCAGTGCTCTTGCTCCTCCATCTCCTGATACATGGGTAGAAAAAAACATCATTTCACCAGACAATGCTTGTGCTCCAAATGTTTCACTACTTCTCCTCTCTAGATCAGTACCTACCGGGCTCATGTAGGTCCGAGATGTAGTCGCTTCACATCCCAGTCCTCCATGCCCCAGACAGATTTTTCAAGATCTGGTTCCAGACATGGAAGCGTTGGGAATGACGTTATTCATCTAGTATTCCTGGTGATCTGACGAATAAACGTCGCCTCCTCAAACGGCCTCAGCAAATGGCGCGAGTTGTTCACGTATGAGCTGCCACTGGCTCGACTTCAAAGTTACACAGGGGAGTTACTCCTGTCCCGTTGGATCTCAAAAAATAGTTAGAATGGCCTGCAGGCTGGACATTCCAACGGGGTGGAAACACGCTGATCATGCCCTGTGTTGGGGGAGGCTTTCTGCTCACTGCGCAAACTCGGAGGAGATGTGCCTCGCTTTGTTTTACCTTTTATAGGATTGGATTAAAGTGCATTGCACAGTTTCCTGGCCATTTTCAGAATGTGTTCTGTGAAGATCGGTGGGGAGACTTCAAGACCATCCCTCCTTGGTACAGAAGCGGACACCATGTTCCTCCCCATTGTCGTCTTCCATGGTTCCGAAGATTTCAGGGTGGGCTGCGGAGAAAGAAGCCACACATCGATATTTTGCTGCATGACGTGGAGCAGTTTCCTCTTCCTGTGGGTAGAAAGGTGATGAACTGTGTAGACAACCGCTGTGCCCTGCCACATGTTGGTTTATGATGGAGCTGCACTTGTGGAGGCTGTGAGGTGCTGAGTGGATGATGGAGGCGGGAAACATTGGCGCAAGGAGCAGCAGTTTGAAAAAGGGGAGGAGAAAGCGGCGTCTATGTCCAAGAGTTTGTTGGTGTGGGACTGGGCGAAGGATGCACATTCACAGTGGGCTGTAAAAGGACATGTACTGTCCTGACCGTAGTTACAGCTCCATAACATCTGCACTGCCATGAACCCTTAGAGAACATTCCGATCTAGGGCTCACAGGACTGGCCCCTTCTGTTTTTACATATTTTGTCAAGGATTGGTACTGCCATTTTGGAAATAAAATTACGGCTTGGGGCTCTTACCACTCTCGGTCTCAGCACAATGCCATTAGTTCTCAGAACGTGCAGAGTCCGCCCCCCCCCCCACAAATAAAAAAAAAACCATTTGGAAAGGGGAGGGACTGCATCGTCACCAATCATACGCTTGTGGACAGGGAAGCGGTCGGTCAAGCTTCTTGCACCTTATAGATGGTTGGACGCGCCACATGACTCTTGTCTCTTTGGTGCACATCGCCTCGCTTGAATGACTGCTGGCGACACTAGAAGTATCGAGGAGTCAGGCAGCAAGCATATGGACGGGAGATTGATGTCAAAGAGAAACTGCTCCCGTGTGCAGTGGTGGTGGTGCCTTGAATGGCATGCAAGGGCATGCATGCCACTAGGGTCGCTAGCTGCTGTTGTTGCTGCGGTGGCAGGAGGATGGACCCACGCACATCGGCACGTTTCTCCAGGCCAGACCGGATGGTGACACTACATGTGTTTGATGGCTAGGGCCATGGTCGCACAATTGTTAGCTCCCTGGCCACGCATTTTGCTTTTCTCGGACATAGTAGATTATACCATTTATACCATGTTCGGCTCTCCAGTGTCGTAGTAAAAAACTGCCACACATACGGAGAGTAGGTGATTTACGCCAACGCTCATGCATACTACCTCCGCACTGTGTATAGTACTGCCGCTGCCTGGTGAGCACCATATGCCACACTTTCTTGGACGCTGCGAAGAGGGTCGTTCTACTCCGTGGTCGGTTTGGCTCCGCCGACATCAGCACGCTGTTACCTGCTGAGCTGAAAGGCCACGACTGTCCGGACTTGACTTGCTGCGCCGCTGCCTGGACGCGCAAGCGATGCCCTTTTCTCTGGGACAATGAGGTAATCCCTCTGCTTCACCCGGATCGCTCAGTGCAGTCGGTAATCATCATCGATATTGTTTGGATCCTTCACTGGTAATCTTCAACGGTCTTGGTATGCAGAGGCTGGACTTCCTCACAACATGATCCTCCCAGCCACTCTCCTCATCCATTACTTTAGCCGCCTTATGACAAGAGCAGGGTGATGTCGGCCCACACCTCTTCGCTGCCAAAGCTAGCTGCTGGACTGCCCTCCTCCTCAAATTGTTCTTCCTCGCTGTAATGAGTGACGCTGAGCCAACAGGCCAACAGAGTAGGATCTATGACGGAGGGAAACCGAAACCGACAGAGGCGGGTTGAGGACAGGTTGAGGGTCGCTGACCGCTCCCGTGGGCCCATGTTCAACTAAGGGATTGTGTCTGACGTTCCTCACGACTCTTGGTCTAGGGGTTGTCAGATATGTCATCTGGGAGGAAGTGGAATGAACTAGCGTCAGAACCAAGATCAAGAACCCTTGGGGTTGCTGCGTCAACCACACGGCCGTAGATGATCATCGGGGAGTTCTAGCCTCACCGAGTAACACCGTGCTGTGACGTAACCGTACTTTGACTGTGACCTCGTGCCTGCTCCAGGAATGTTTGTGCAGACGCATTCGCATGTGAAGCAAACTTGCCACCTCTATGTCTGAATATCTGTTTGTTGTAAAAAATTTAAAGGGACTCTGTTTAATCGAAGATACTTCTGTATAGTATGGATAAAAACACTCTGTATTTGACTCAAATGAACCACAAACTCGCTTAATTAACCCTTGATTATAAATTGTACTCCAGTAAAATCTCACCAGGAAATATTTACTTGTCTTTGGCGTTTAAAAACACTGTGTGTCTTTACTGAATATAAAAGCACAAACACGTGCTTTAATTAACCATTGAATATAATTTGCGCTACACGATAACGATCACCAGGAAAAATGTACTTGTTTTTGTGGCGTTTAAAAAACACTGTTTTATTTTACGAATATAAAAGCAACAAAACGCTTAATTAACTCTTGAATATAAATTGCGCTCCTGCTCAATCACCCAGAGAAATACATGTACTCAGTCACTTTGGCTGTTTTAAAAACAACACTGTGTGTTTATTTATCTGAATATTAAAGCACAAAACACGCTTAATTAACCCTTGAATATAAAGTTGCGCTCCAGAAATCTCCAGGAAAAATATTTACTCGATCTTTGGCACGTTTTAAAATCACTGTTTATTTACTGTATATATGTCACGGGCGGGTCGCGGGCTCCGCTGCCCCCCGCGACCAAGTTATCTCACGCTCGCGGGGCCTGCTCCGAGCAGCTACTGGCGGCCGCGACCACCCCTCTGCTGGCTACGCGCCTCTGGGCCGCCTCTTTACCGGCCGCGACTCTCCAGTGAACGCGCCGCTCCTGCCCTGTCCCGGACGTCGTCGACGCGTGGCCGCCGCTTAAGGTGTTACGTTGCGCGCGCCGGCTTCTCTAAATATTTAACAGGGCCAGAGTTCCCGATAATTGGATTTGATTGTGGGGCGGATGGTTCTATTTAAGAGTTATCGCCGCCCCAGTAGTACTTCTGCCAGGGTCTGTTGGTGTGCTTACCTTGTGTCTAGAGAGTATTGTGTTACGTCCCTGATTACCGTGTACCAGTCCGCCCTGCTTACGTTTTTTCTGACTTGCCTGTTTGCGACACTGCCGTAGCTGACCGTCTGCCATGACTCTGACCACGAAACTCTGCTGCCTAGACCTGACTTCTGCCTGTCCCGAGACATAAGCGCTCCGGATTACGTTTCTGTACACGCTGTACCCCGACCGGCCCGACTATCGCAAGCAGTCACGTCAGGGGGGTAACGAACATGTGGTAGCTCAACGCCGCAGCCAAGTCCATTCCCGCTTTGCGGGCGGGCTCATGGTGATGAAACCATGGGGGCTACCTTAATTCCGTCTTCCCTGGCTCGGGGCTTAGCTAGATCACGCTTGCGTGTGGCCCAGCGGATCCATCACCGCGGTTAACAGTACCTAAGACTGGGCCGATGGGATATCGCGACTAAGGGTACCTCTGCCTGATCTCCGGCGGACATCTCTTACAGCTGACGCCCAGCAGAGATCCAATGCAACTCGACCAAGTTCGCGGCCTATGATCGCAGAAACTGTGCGACTCCGTCTGCCTACATCCGGCTGCCGCCTCGGCACACCTGCATCCCGAAGTGGTGCCTTCCCGGCATCCATTGCCTCTACCTGCTTCGGGGGCCTTTCTTTGCATGTCTGCCACTCCCCTCAATGCTACTGATGGAGATCCCAAGAATATGCTGTGGGTTGTTTTCAGCCAGTGCTACCTCCACCACGCAAATGATGGGGCATCAAGATTCCTTCAGAGAGCGAGCGCCAGGTGGCTTCATTATCAGGCCCTCTTGGTCTGGAGAAGCTTGGCTTGGGCTAGCCAGCTTTGGATATAGAGGGGAACCTTCTGACGGAGGACTCTCACAAACCTTTCCTCCGGGGGGTTCGCACAGTCTTTGAGGAAACGCAGGCCGTACTTCTTCGGCCTGTCACCGCAGCGCTGCATTCCGGCTTCGCCAGGGGCGAGACACCACAGTCAGTCAGTATTCAGTGCAGTTTCGCACTCTTGCTTCGGAGTGGAACTGGAAACAACTGAAGCGTTGGTAGGCGACAATTTTGGCCAAGGAATCTCGGGGCGAATCCAAGGAAGAGCTCGCGCTCGGGATCTACCAGCCTGGCCTTGGATGAGAATCAAATCAATTTGGCCAACTTCCGAGTGGGCTATTCGCTTCGCCGGAAAGGCAACATGAGTCCGCTACAACGGCGAAACCATCGTCACTCGCCGTTTACCCCGCTTGGCTCTCACGTTTCCAGCGGTAACCTCTTCTCTTTCAACTCGGTCTCCTGAAGAGGAACTCTAGTGCAGGTCGAGAGAGCCCACCTGTCTAAGGAGGAACGTTCTCAGCGTCATTGAAAGCAAGCTGTGCTTCTATTGTGGCGGTTCTGGCACATTTCATTGGGGACTGTCCCGGTTGCGCCAGGGAAACTCTCTGCCACCTAGGGCTCGTAGGAGAGGCAACCCTAGGTGTCAGAACGGCCTCTCCCCGTCTGACCATGCCTAGTATAATTGGTGCTTCTCAGGGGACTCAGCCACTTCCAGGCCTCCGCCTTTATTGATTCAGGATCAGCAGGAAACTTCATAAGCCACGAACTTGTGACCAGGTTTTCGTTTCCTGTGGAGCTACGTTGCGAATGCCTTAAGGACGCTATCGCTTCGTCTTGCTTGACAAATTGGGGCTCTTCACAGGAGACAGTTTTGCGTGACTGGTTAGTCCTACTCGATCCTCCTCGGAGATCCTTTTGGGGCTTAATTGGCTACAGGTACCCATACCTCCGAATTTGGATTGGAGCACTGGGGAAGTTCATGCACTTGGTGGTTCCGCGTATCTCATCTCGTTGCCTTGTCCAAGCCGCTAATCTCGCTCTCAAGTCGCTAACGGGGAAGCCTGCCAAGCATCCTCCAGGTCTACCTTCGACCCTTCTGGGACTTCCTTTGCGATGTCTTTTCGGAGAGAACAGGCTGAATCGATTCCTCCACCACCGGCCTTTTGATTGTCCCAATTGACCTGCAAATCTGGCTGTCTCCGTATACTGAGGCCGGGTCTTTTAACCTCTCTCCGTCCCGGAGGACTAAGGCGATGTGCTGAGTACATCATAGGAGAAACTACCGCAACAGGATTCATCCGTAAGTCCTCGTTCTCGGCTCTGGAGAGCCGGCTTTTCTTCGTGGAGAACTATCATGACGGGTCCTGCGGCTCCTGCATCGATTATTCACGGGGCTTGATAAAAATTACTAAAAAAAGCTACACGTTGCCTTGATCTGACCGAACTCTTTGACCGGTACTGACGTGGGGCGAAAATATTTTCTAAACTGGATCATTAGTGGGGCATTACAATTTAATCCGCATTAGGGAAGGCGATATAATGGAAACGGATTTAATACCCTTGGGACGGCGCCATTTTGGAGTATTGGTTATTATGCTTTCGGTCTGTGCAACGCCCCGGACAGTTATTTCAGAACTTTGTCAATGAGATTTTCAGGACCTACTTTAGTCTGTGTAATAGTCTTCTTGGACGATATCTCATCTTCTCCCCAGTAGCTCTGAGACTCATAGCCACCACGTCCGCCAGGTCCTCAGGCGATCGCACTCATAGCTCTTTGCCAAAACCCGAAGAAGAAGCTGTCTTGTTCTGAACGTACCAGCTTACCCTTCTAGGGTACATCCGTCTCTAGATAGGGGTCTCCAGATGGATCTTCCAAGCTCTCCGCGGTGTTGCCACATTGCCACAACCGGTGGGCCTCGGGCCATTGCAACGTTTTTTGGGGTAGAGAGCTAATTATTAACAGACAATTTTATTCACCCACTTCTCTACACTTGTGGCTCCCTTGGTGGCTCTAACTCGAAGAACGCCGAATCCCAAGTCTGTGTCCCAGAAGTTCAAGACGCCTTCACGGTCAAAGCATGCATTTGCATTCGGCTCCGGTCCTGTCTCGCCTTTCTACTGTGGCCCAACTCTGATAAATCTTTGAGGTCAAGGAGGCACAGAAGATAGTAAGGGAAGCGGGTTCTTTCTCATGACTGAAGGGGTTCGGGCCTTGGAAAGAAGTCGAAGTGGTCGTGGGACGGAGGCACCTGTCTCAATGACTCTTGACTCTAGGTTATAAAAAAGAGGGGAGACCTAAGGGGGGGGTGGTACTGTACAGGGGTCGCGGGGGGGGTCTCCGCTGCCCCCCGCGACCATCCTCCCCGCTCGCAGGGGGTCGGAGACGGTGGCCCGCGAACACCCTCATGCTGGCGGTCGGCCTGGCGCACGCCTCTCTTACCCAGAAATCCACAGGAAAAATGTATGTCTTTGGCGTTTAAAAAACTCCGTGAGTTTTACTGAATATACAAAGCACAAAACCGCTTAATTAACCCTGAATATAAATTGCGCTACAGAAAATCACCAGGAAAAATTTACTCGCTCCTTTGGCGTTAAAAAAAACATCATTATATTTACTGAATATAAAAAAGCACAAACATGCTTAATTTAACCCTTGAATATGTACTGAATTGCGATTCAGATGGGAATTAAAATGTACATGGGGAGAAATTAGACACACCCTGGTCTTGATTTACAATACCCCACAAAACTTGAATCAAAATGACTAACGGAGTAGGGTGCAGTCTCTAATAAAGCAAGTCATTCTCCACCCAAAACGCTGTTAACAGCTATTTCCTTTGTGTTGATCTCTGCTTGCTGCGCAGCCGCTTATGTCACAACGAGAGACGTTTGTGTGGAAAACCGTAGCATGGCTTCCATACTTAGTAGTGCTCTGAGTCCACAGAGCCAGCCAGTCTATGATTGGCTTCATGTCTGCACATGTCTTTGGGGTCATTCCTTTCTTCCTCCCAGAGTTCTCTCCCCATGTCACGCCATGTCTTGCGGCCATTTTAGCAATAAAAAACACACTTCATTACGAGCGAATACCCTAAAGACTTCTATTTCGTGCAGACGAAGTTTTCCTGAACTTTCTTAAACATAGTATGACTCGTTACAATCAATTCGCCCATCTCAATATATATACTATATATATATATATATATTATTATATTTATATATATATATTATATATTTATATATAGTATATATATATTCTTTTCTCCACTTCGGATCACAGCACTCTCCCCCATTTGGCCCAGGTGTTTTTTAATTAGCAGCAGTCTGTATAAGGGTTAATGCCCTTTTTCTTTCAGTCTGCTTGCAGGGAGCCCAGGAGAGGTAAGCTGTGTCAATGTTTCCTTTCCTGGTGGTGGTGCTGTGGGGTGGCCCTTGCTGCTGTGGCTTGTGTGGTGGTGCAGCCCTGAGCAAGGGGCTTGGTTCTGCAGCTGTCGGTACGCTGCTGTTGATGTCACTGGGCTGATGCCCACTCATTCTTTGTGGCGTTTACTGAGGAGTGGCATTACTATCCAAGACCATTTAGTGTTAGGGGACCCACTTATAAACGAGTTCGCCGTTGCAGGGTAGCTAGTGGGCTCATACCACTTTGATCTAAAAGTTATACTAAGACCTCCTGTTCATTTTTGTGATGTTTTGGCTAAGAAGGGTTCGATCAACGTATTGGCGTGAGGATGTGCAGGGCCCACTGCCTCTCCGCCTACGAGTTTTGTTTCTATTTTTCTGGTACACGAATTGTGGTAGGGATGATTTTTTTTGTGGGATTGTACCGTTGTTTTTATTAGTACCACCTTGAGGTTTATATAACTTTTTAATCACTTTTTTATTGTTTTTTATACAAAGTGAATAAAAATCACAATTCTATCATTGTGTAACGGCTGGGTGGGGACCTCTGGACACGCAAGCGATGAGAGCTAAGCCACGCCAGTGACGGAATCTAAGTAGCCCCAGTTTTCTCCAGTGCCACCGAAAAGCGGGAGTGGACTTGCTGCGGCAGTGAGGCTACAGGTCGTCCCCCTGTACGTGACTTGCTTGCTCCGATGGCGTCGAGTGCAGCGTGGGTACGAATCGTAGTCCGAGGTATCGTAGTAGTGGCAGGCAGAAGTCAGGGAAGGGGGCCAGACGCCAGAGGAGTTCGTGGTCGGGGAACAGGCAGGAGGTCAGGGCATGGCGCAGAGGTTCGGAAGTTGAGAAAACTTAGCAAGAGGTCTGGTACACAGGTTGGGCGCAGGGAGGGAGAATATCACTTTAGGGATAAACGCTTTGGAGCTAAGGCACGACTTAGACGCGGACAATCATAGACCAGAAAGGGGTGATTGTGGGACGTGTACTTAGAAGTGAGGGGGAAAGAGCCTGGCAAATTAGCCAATTATCGGGGGCGCTGGCCCTTTAAATCTTCGAGACACGAGAGCGCGCCTTAGCGGGACCGGGCACTGCGCGCCTCGGCCGGCTTGAGGTCAAGCGGACGGCACAGGAGCGGGGTCAGGTGTGACCCCAGCAGGCTCGGACCCCTGACTCGTCCCCGCCCGGCCAGCTCGCGGCAACGACCCGGTGTGGTGCGGCTGGGGGGCCGAGGAATCGGAGGGTACCGTTGACAGTACCCCCCCCCTTTAGGTTCTCCCCCCTCTTTTTTAGGCTGAAGGACCTTACGGATAAGGGTCTGGGTGTCAGGACATTGGACTCTCGTTTTCCCAGGACCTCTTTCGGGCCCCCCGCCCCCCCCCCCCTCCCCCCCCCCCCCCCCCCTTTTATTGCCCCCCCCCCCCCCCCCCCACCCCCACCCCACATGGGGCGGCCGAAAGCCTTCCAATCTACAAGAAATAATCGCACTTACCTCCCTCGACGATCTTCTATCTGTCTGTAGGAGTGTCCTTACTTCACAAGAATCATGGGGATTCTAGAACAGGAGACGGAGACAGCGCTCCTCTGGGAGAACCGGTTCAGGACAGAGGCGCTTTAGGAGGGGGACATGAAATGCGTTAGGAAAACCAGAGAGATGGAGCAGGCAGAGTTTATAGGACACCGGGTTCGTTGTCGCAGAATTCTGAAGGGTCCCCAGAACCAGCAGGACCCAATTTATAGTGGGATTTTGTCTTTTGAGGCGTATGTATTTAGAAGAGAGCCACACTTTTTCCTGGAAGGATCGACTGGGGAAAGTTCTTCTCCTCTTGTCAGCCTGGGTCTTCATACGGGCAGAAGCCTGGAGTAAGGCTTTCGGGTCTCTCGCAATGATTCTGATATCGCCTGAAGCCAGGCGAGGGGAGGGGCGCGGGTGATGGCCAATAGAACACCAGGAAAGGAGAACGGCAGTTGAGCGAGAGTCTCGCTGGATTATATATGAGAACTCGGCCAGGCGAGCAATTGTCAAGGACCAAGTTGTGCCTGTCGTATGCGGACACGAAGTGCCGTAGATACTCCCCAAGACTGGTTTACCCTTCACCTGCTCCTATTTGTGCTGGGGAAGATATGCAGAAGAGAAATCTAGCTTGACTTTGCAAAGCCGGGGTAACACAGGGCACGCTAGAATAGAATTGAGAGACAATTTGGACGCCATCTGGTCGGAGACGATGTGGGGCTGTAGCCATTGCAGACGAAAGATGTGATGGAGAAGTAATCCTGCCGCAATTGGGGAGCAGAAGGGAGAACCAGGAAGCGGCACAAAGGTTTGGACATTGAGTAGAAAATCGGTCAGTGACCACCCAGATGACCGAGTTTCCCGGAAGAAGGAGGGAAGGTCGAGATGAAAGTCATGCCTATGTTCTGTGTACAGGAGGACTCTGGGAACTGGCAGTGGGAATAATCGAGTTACCAGCGGGCCTTATGGCGAGGGACCCTTGTTTTTGGGCACATGTGGTGCAGAAAGAAACGAAGTCCTTGACGTCTGATGAAGCAGGGTTGAGCCACCGGTAGTGTGCCGGATGAGGACGTAGGATGTTTCCATACGCCGGAGGTGGCCGGCCGAAGAGAGCTATGCTCCAAAACCAGAACCTCCTCCATGAGTCGCGGGATCGACACCGTAGGGTTCTAGCTCCGGAGGAACGTTCCGGAGATCCACAGGAGCGAATGAATCAGCGTTCAGGGACTTATGATGTGCTGTGGACACCGGTTCCTCCCCAGTGATTTCAGACGCACGGGAGAGGGCCGTCCGCCCTTTGATATTCTTCTCAGAGGCGGTCAGGAAGTGTATCTTGAAATCATAAAGCGCGAGGAGAAGACACAAGACCACCGGGCCTGGCGAGTGGTTCAGAGAATCGCTGAGCTGTCTGGAGGGTATTGGACGATTGTTTATGTCATGTGAAGACGTCTCAAATGGGTTGCCGAGCTCCCTCCAACAGATTGTCGCCAGACCTCTGTCCAAGGGCCAATGTTTATGGTCAACGTTCCTGGTCTCTCCGAATGGCGTAATTTCATTCTGCCGAGGAGAAGGTCTTTGAAAAAAAAAGCAACATGTGAAGGTCTTGCCTTTAGGACCTGTTGGGTCAGGACAGCCGGCTCCCCGGAAGAGGCATCCACTTAGACTGAAGGGGTCTTTCGGATCAGGCCGTCCAAAATAGGTGCTGTGGCAGAATACTGTCTTCGTCTGGAGAATGCTTCTTCGGCGACGGAGGCCAACATCTCGGTTTTAGCATTCTTACGGGTGTTGAGAGCCACGATGGGAGCCACCAGGCGTTAGAGAAGTGGAATGAACTGTCGGTGAGTAGTTTGGCGAATCCTAGGAAATGTTGAATCGCCCGAGAGACCGAACAGGTCGTGGCCACTGCTGGATCGCGGGAGAGTTTAGTGGGTCCTATCTGCAGAGCCTCGATCAGGAAACCTTGTGTACCAAAGGAACGGAAGTGGCCAGGTGGAACCGACACTTCTCAGCTTCGGGACATACAGTCGATTGCCCCGCAGGCGTCGCAGAACTGGCTGTACTTGTAACCCGATTGGGTCTTTCTGGGTTTCGGGGAAAAAAAATCACGGATGGTCCAAGTATACAAGAGAGCAGGTGTACAGCAAGTCCCGAAACACGTCGTTGACGAACTCTGATATAATACGGCTGGGGCATTGTCAATAGCCTGAACGGCATCACGAGATACTCAAAAGAGCCATTTTTCCACTTCATCGCCTTCGCGAT
This sequence comes from Phyllomedusa bahiana, assembly GCA_025379985.1. NCBI lineage: Eukaryota > Metazoa > Chordata > Amphibia > Anura > Hylidae > Phyllomedusa > Phyllomedusa bahiana. Next base: position 13,410 of record JAODAL010045102.1, on the reverse strand, counting down.
ATTCTGATAGTTATAGGCTCCGCTCGTATAGGTCTAATTTAGTAAAGACCTTGGCTCGCGGAGGCGATCAAATAGCTCAGAGATCAGGGGTAGAGGGTAGCGGTTGTTTCAGCCGTGATCTTGTTGTAGCCCTCTGTAGTCAATACACTGGGGGCGATATGAACTCTTTTTTTCTGGGACGAAGAGAAACTCAGCCCCGGGGCGCGAGGAAGACTTGCGTATAAAACCTTCGACAGATTTGTCTACCTTGGATATAGGCCAACATGGCCTGGGTCTCGAGGCAAAGGACAGAGGGTAGACCGCGTACCCGAGGAGGACTGGTCTTTCCGGGATCAAGGTAGGTCGATAGGGAGTTCATATGGCCGTTGGGTGTGGTTGACTTCAGCCTGTTCTCGCGAGAAACATTCTCTATTTCTGGTACTCGCTGGCAGACTTGATGGGATGACTGGGGAGGAGCGATGGACACCGGGGGCGAGTTGCCAACAACAAGAAGATCTGGCATTACCCAACGCAGGAATTCACCTGTCTTACAATCAGAATGTGCAGGGGGCGTGTATGTTGCAGCCAGGGCAAGAGCCCACCAAGGATCGCGGAATACGCTGCGAGGCAGGTCATGAAAGGAGGATACTTTCCGTTGTTGGAGGACCCTACACGGAGGCGTCACCGTCGGGTGTGATGACAGAATGGAAGTCAATGAGAAGCTCCCAATGACGGATGAGATACCCAATGGATTCTCCAGGCGGGTTACTGTCAAGCTGATGCGATTGCGTGAAAACCAGGGAGGCTGTGAATAAAGTGCCTATCTGGCGAGCCGGAGTCCAGGGAGGCAGAGAGGCCCGGAACGATTGACCAGAAATCCCGTATTGTTACTAGTTGTTAACGGCAACAACAGTCATGGGAAAGGAAGAGTTGAGCACCTAGGACGCGCTCTCTCCTACGCACGACCTGGTGACGGACCGTTTTTCCCGACCGATGAGGACGCTACGCGGACGCAACTCCACGGAAATGGACGGAACTGGCGCATGTAGAGGACCAAAGGTTCTCTCCATCGGCGGCCGGAGACCGACTCCTCTGACAAGTGGGCCCGCGTCCAACCTGCAATGGGTTCCTCTGTAGCGAACTGGTGTATTGGACGCAACGTGCTGTCTTTTATTTCTGCTTGACAGACCCTTCTTGAAGTGGCGCAAGAGAGCGGGCGTTCGATCCATGACCCCAGCTCGCGAGGTAGGGGTGCCGGGAATCTGGAACCGCATACTCCCCTGACTCGGAGGAGTCCCCTTGGCGTAGGTTCAGTAGCGCTGGTCTCCGCGGGAAAGATGCTGCGGCAGGCTCTCGAATAACGTGCGGAATTCAGTTGAGGGAATACTGTAGGTATTGCGGTCAACAGAAGGTCATTCCGGTCCCAAAGGGGTGTCGCCCTGGCCAGGGCCTTTCGGATAGCAGGCTCACCAACGAACGGGCCACCTTCGCCGCTTTCAGGTGGGGAAACTGGAGACCGGGCCATCAGCCTCACGTCTGCATGGAGCACTGCGTTAATAAACGCCTATGCAGAGCTTCGATAGTCCACGTCAATCTTGGAGGGGTAGTGGAAGACGAAGCTTCGGACCCACAGTTGCCAGCGGGACGCCGAAGGAGATGGTAGACCACTGCGTGAGAGGCAAGGTTTGCTGTGCTGGGAGGCCAGGACTTGGCGCCATCATGGCGGACAGCTGAGACCCAGTGCTGTGCCTTGTGCTCCAGCGATTCTGCTAGACGACTGTTGGCCGCAATGTTCGTGCGAATAAAATTTCCGCCTAGATTGCAAGGGCCCACATTGGCGTTGGTTCCATGGCTGGATTCTAACTGTAACGGCTGGGGTGGTGGACCCTGGTCCACCGCAAGCGATGATAGCAGAGGAGCCACGCCAGGGACGGCTTCTAAGTAGCCCCGGTTTTCACCATGAGAGTGCACGCCAGCAAGAGCGGCGATGGACTTGCTGCGGCATGAGGCTTACCAGGTCCGTCCCCCCTGAAGTGACTTGACTTGCGATGGCGCCGCTGGTGCAGCGTACGTTACAGAGTCGTAGTTAAGATCCGAGAGAGATGTCGTAGGTCGTGGGATGGCAGGAGGGTCTGCAGGGCAGCGCAATTGGTTTCGTGGGTCGGTGGACAGCAGGAAGTTCCAGGCAGGAGGGGGAATAGGTTCCGGAGTCGGAGAAACCGTGAGCAAGAGGTCTGGTTCAACGGAATTGAGTCCTTTTTTTTTTTTAATTTTGATGCTAGGGCGAGAATACACTTTAGGAAACGCTTTAGCTAAGGCACGAGGGCAACATAGATCCAGCAAGGTAGTGATTGTGGGACGGACCTTAAGTAGGGGAAGCGCCTGGCATTTAGCCGCAATTGATCGGGGCGCTGGACCCTTAAATCTTCGAGAACGATGAGCGCGAGCGCCTTAGGACACGGGCCGCGACGCCCTGGCCGGCCAGACGGAGACTCGCGGACCGGACAGGAGCGCGGTAACAGGTGAAGTCCCGGCAGGCAGCGGACCCTCGGGCTCGTCCTGCGGCCAGCGGCCGGCACACGACCCCGATGGGCGCCGGGGGGCAATTCAGGTGGGGGCGGCCACGGGTGTGCCCGCGGCCCGCGGGCCGAGGAGCAGAGGGTACCGTGACACATTGTTTTTTTTTACAGCATTCATTGTGCGGGTTAAATAACATAGCAGATTTAAAGGCTAGGCTCTTAGGCAACCAGCGATATCAAAGTGATGTGTAGTGTTTTTATTTTCGGGTGAGGGGTCTGTGTCGAATTGATGTTTTGTAATGAGAAAGGGATGGTGTGCGTTATCTTTCTTTACTTTTTTATGTTTGTTTTACTTTTTTTGTTTCACTTTTTTCATTATTTTCACAGTATTTATACTTGTACCCATAGAGGACTTGACTCAATGATTTGTAGATCGCTGTTACAATGCATAGCAGTATAAGCCTGTCCTGATATGTATTGTTATCACCATAGTTACTGTCAGTCACCAGTGTGGTGAAATCACAGACAACCCGAAAGCCTTTGTTAGATTATGCCGTAGAGTGCTGGATTAGACTAAGGGAGCTCTCTCCTTTTGTCTTTCTCTTACTCTGTTTCCCCGAAAATAAGACACCCCTGAAAATAAGCATATGCTTTTTTGTTTTTATGCAACTTCAGAGTTTGGGCTGCTTATAGCGATGTTTGGTGTATTGAAATCACTACAGTATATTAATACATGTTGATGTGATGTGTTAAACAATAAATGTGAGATTATTGTTCATAGAAAAGTATAACATCCCCGTAATAATAAGTCTTAGCTCGTCTTTAGGGAGCAAAATTAATATAAGACAATGTCTTATTTTCGGGGAAACAGGGTAGCTGCTGTGGTCAAGAATGATTGCAGCAGCTAAGGGGTTAATCAGCTGCACCTGGAGATAGCTTGGGTTATAGCTGACTGCGCATGAAGTCAGCTGAAAGGTATAGCTGAATTGATGTTTTTTGCTTTGTTTTTTTTTCCTAACGGACTCGCTGCTCTAGCCTGGGACATTTCAGGATCTCAATTGCTTAAGTGAATCACAATTTGGATGTTTCTGAATGTTCAAATGCGAAATAGAGGTTAATTAGAAATTTTAAAATATTTTTCCCGAAGTTGGGCCCCTGGACATTTCGATAGATAATATTTGACAGCTACTGTTGATAAATTTCTGCTTTCGCGAGATGGAATGTGTCCACTGGTACAGGGGGAGACTTGTACCAACTGTACATATTATAATGCTGTGGTGTTATTACACTAGCAGCTTATGTAGAATATGGATTCCTGTGTGCTGGGAGGTGAGTTCTGGGGAACCCGGGAGTGTTGTATCGCCAGCCCATTGAGGTAGGTCACCCTCACATGGACCAGCGTGAGCCTCGAGTGCAGCGTGGGGACATAAGCTGTACAAGAGGCAGGGAATATATGCTCACCTGCAAGAAGAGGGGAGCAGTCGGCACGAACGGCAGTAGAGAAGATCCAACACTCCTCACTTTCTTTCTCAGTGTTTCCGGGAGTCTGTAGTCAAGATGGTGGAAGAGGATTTTTTCCATGTATCGTGAACTTTGTTTTGCGTTCACTTGTCAGGGAAGGAGTCTTTGGAGTTGGTGAAAATTGGTTGGGGGAGTCATAATTGGTTATGGCTCCCCAATTTTATGGCACATTATGGTTTGATGAAGGTGGGACTCTACAGGGCGGTGAAGTGCCTGGTGAAGAGGTGGTAGCCATCAGAGGTGGTTTTTGGTGCCCTTGAGATTAAGTGGTGACAGCTAGAGTGTGGTTAATCTCGCATGGAGAAATGATTGTCAGGAATCTACCAGACCTTTTTTAGCTTCAAGGACCTCAGCCCCATTGTTATCTTTATGGGTGGATGTGTAATGGAGTGGTTGGCAATGTTGTTAGTGGGGGTATAGTACTATATTTTTTATTGTAGGTGAACCTGTTGTAGAAAGAGACGATGCGACCTCACCTTCCTCGCAGTGACTGCCTCTTAACGAGGCCCCAGAATTCTGTATGGCTTCTTATGTTTATTTTTTCACCCAGGGTCAGTAACTATTTCATGCTGAACCACAACTGTAGTGCCTGGAAGGATGGTGAAGACATACCTATTCCACTGGAGAAACTCCCAAATTTCCTGTTTTTGTGGTCTAGAATGGCGTCACGTATGGTAACCTTCTCAATTTCTGAGTGGGTTTCTACTTGGGTGTTCAGGGCTATTACTGGGGACTCTCTATCATGGCAGAGTTTAATCAAGTTTATATGGTACAGTTGGATCAGTTTTCTTCTCCCAGGCTGATGGATTTTATAATTTACCTCCCCAACTTTCTCCACCACTTCATGAGGACCTTGCCATTTAGACAAGAATTCACTCTCCACAGTAGGGACAAGCACCAGCACCGAATCCGCAGACTTAAACTTCCTAACCTTAGCTGCCATATTGTACACTCAGCTCTAGGACGCTTGGGCCTTTTACATTTATTCCCTTACAATGAGCATTATGCTGCCGACGTGATCCTGCATTTAGGCCACATGTTCTATCACACTTTCTTAGGATTTGGCATCTCTCTCCCATATTTCCTTGGTGATATCCATTAACCCCCTGGGGTTTCTCCCATATAGCAGCTTTACCAGGGAGAAGGCTGTAGAGGACTGAGGGACCTCTCGGATGGAAAACAGGAGGTATGGCAGCAGACAATCCCAGTCCCTCCTATCCTTTTCTACAACTTTCCTCAGCATTCCTTTCAGAGTTCTATTGAACCTCTCCACTAAGCCATCCATTTGGGGATAATAGACAGAAGTTCTGAGCTGTTTGGTTTTCAGCAACTTCTAAAAGTCCTGCATTACTCTGGACATAAAAGGTGTTCCCTGGTCCATTAGGACTTTCCCAGGTATGCCATTTCTTGAGAAAATGTGAAGCAATTCTCTTGCATTACATTTGGAGAAGGTGTTTTGCAGGGGAATGGCTTCAGGGTACCTGGTGGCATAATCCAGCACTACCAAAATATATTGAGGCCCCAGGCAGACTTGACCAACGACCCCAACAAATCCATAGCCATTCTTTCAAATGACACCTCAATTACTGGTAGGGGAACAAGAGAGCTTCTGAAATGGGAAATAGGAGCGGTTAACTGACAAGTTGGGCAGGACAAAATACAAGATCTCCTGATAATAGCCTGGACAATAAAACCTTTGCAGGACTTTTTTCTGTGTTTTATCTGCCCTCAAGCGTCCCTCTAGCACATGACTGTGCACCATATGAAGTACCATTCTCCTATGTGGTGCTGGCACCAATCAATTGATTCCACATTCATCGCAGCACTTATTATACACTACATAAATTATTATCTACAGCAAAATTTAGATACATTTTGTCAGCATCAAGGCTCTTTGAGGAGACTATATGCATTTTGCACCATTGTACACTTTCCCACACTATTTTTTAGGGGGGGGGTCTCAAAATTTGAGCATTTCCCAAAATTTTCCCCTTTTTACCCTCTAGATGGGAAAAATTTTTGTTAAAGGAGTAGACTTTCCCCACCTTCCTCCCCAGCGAACACTACTAGAGAAGAGTTATGAGGCACTCAAGGGCCCAAACCTTTCTGCTTCCTCTTGGACACCCTTTGCTGGGGGAAAATTGGGTTTTGAGGGGCGGGGGGAACCCCCGATCTTTTAGAGAAAACCTTGGAGTGGGGGAACGGGATTTGCCCAGAAAAAAGGGAAAAGCCCCATCCAAGAACAAGGGGATGTAGTAAGTCTGTCACCACCTCCACTTTGTGGTTAAGAGTCCCAAACACCCGGGTCTTTTTAGTTCCCCTTTGGGCCCAGGGGGCAGTTTTTAGTGCCCCCGAATGCATCCCAAACCCCCCCCGCTTTTCAGGGGGGTAATAGGACATGAGGAAGGGCCCGGGCTCCAAAAGGGGTGACCAGGCTGCAAAGCCAACAGTGCTATCACCAACCCCCATTCAGGGGAGTTGGCACTCAGGGTGGGTTTATTATGCAGAAATTTTAACAATGCGGGGGGGGTTTGGGGCGGGGCTTGAAAAATTCGAGGGGTGGCCCCAAAAATCCAGTGGTTTTTTTGTTGGGGGACAAAAATCTGAAAATATGCCCCAATTGCTGGCCCCTACAGCAAAAACTTTCTGGAGTCTGTCCCCCAAATTGGTTTTTATGGGGTGAGGGTACTTTTCGGACCCCCCCCAAACCTCTCTCCTCGGGGTGGACCCCCCAGACTTGGCCTGGCATGGCTTTCCTGGTCGTTTGCAGATTGGTTGGGTTGGCTTTGGACTTTTGGCCCCGGATCCCCGAGTCCCCCATAAAACGTTTGGGGTGCATTTTCTCCCCCCAAATTTCGTAGCAGCAGGTAATTTGAAACCCAGTTGTCCAGCTTTTTGGGGGTTTCCCCGGGGAAACCAAAGCAGTAAAAAACCCCCCTTTTTCCATAATGCAGTCCATGACAAAAATTACTTTAAGTTATTAGTTTGAAATTTCCGAAAAAAAGACAAGAGTGCGGTTTTTTTAGTACGTGTTGCCAGGGGAAAGGGAAAAAAAAAAACCATGGGTAGGGGGCCAATTTGCCTCTTTTTTAGGGAAAAAAAAACCCTTTTCGGGCTAAATTTTGGGGGGAATCAGAAAAAAAATCCCTGGATCAAAAACCCTTCCCCAAAACCCTTTGGTCACTATAACTTGTTTTTTTATTAAAACTCCCAGAAAAGCATCCGGGGCCTTTTTTTTTAAACTTTTAGTGAATTTTTTCCCGGGCAAGTTCCTCTGTCAGAGACCCTTCCCAGTCCCCCCTTCTTACAGTAAAGAAAACCCTTTTTATGTTTATGTTAAAAAAATTTTTCCTCCCCTTTGCGTTGAGGTGCCCCCCTTTTTCTCGATATAGTTCGGGGTAAGAATAGATCTTGGGATAGGGCTTTTTATATCGACCTTTAATATATTTATACATATTTATTATGTCCCCCCAAAGCAGTCTTTTCTCTAAACTAAATAACCCTAATCTTGCTAATTTTTCTGGGTATTGCAGTGCACCCAATCCTTTTATTATTTTTGTTCAAGCTCTACAATGCCTTTCCTGTGAACTGGTGCCCAAAACCGTACACAATATTCCATGTGTGGTCTGGCCAGTGTCTTGTATAATAGTAGTGTTCTCATTGTGTGCATCTATGCCCCTTTTAATACACCTCATGATTCTGTTTGCCTTGGCAGCTGTTGCCTGATGCTGGCTGCTACAAATAAGTTTATTGTCCACTAGGATTCCCAAGTCCTTTTCCATGTCACATTTTCCCAGTGTTTTTCCATTTAACAAGTAATCATGGAATGGATTTTTCTTTTCCATGTGCATAACCTTGCATTTATCTGTGTTAAAAATTCATCTGCCACTTTTCTGCCCAGGCCTCCAACTTATCCATATCCCTGTGTAACAAAACATTGTCCTCTAACATGTTTATAACTTTACAGGGCTTAGTATCATCTGCAAAGATTGATATTCTACTGTTCAGTTCATGTGTAATGACGTTAATGAACATATTAAAGAGAATAGGGCCACTAGTGTTACCCACTAGTAACAGGGATCCAGCCTGAGTATGTACTATTAATCACCACCCTTTGTTTTCTATCACTGAGCAAGTTACCCACTTGCAAACCTTTTCCCCTATTCCAAGCATTCTCATTTTACTTACCAACCTTTTATGTGGCGCAGTATCAAATTCTTTAGAAAAATCTAGGTATATGACATCCAATGCCTCACCCTGATCCAATCTAGAACTAACTTCCTCATAGAAGCTGAAGAGATTAGTTTGACAAGACCGATCCTTCATAAACTCATGCTAAAATAGAGTTATACAATTATTTTCAGGAAGATACTCTTAGAAAACCTTGAAGCATTTTACCTACAACAGAGATTAAACATACTGGCCTATAGTTTCCAGGAACACTTTTTGACCTCATTTAAATATTGGCACCACATTTGCTATGCGCCAATCCTTTGAGACATACCCTGTTGTTATACAGCCATAAATTTTTAATAATGGGGCCTGTCTTTCATTTTATTTTAATTTCCCCTTTGGACCAAACCTCTTTTCCATCAGGACCTGGTGTTTTCTATTTTTAATTTTCTTAAGAAAAAGCGCCTTTTCCGGGGGTTAGACAAAAAAATTTAAGGGGAGTTTACCTCATCCCTTGCTCAAAAAAGGGTTTTTTTTCCTTAGAAATTTTCGTGGAGAAAAATTTTTTAAAAGGGTTTTTGCCTCCTCATTCTCTCTACTTTTCAAAAGGCCAATTTTTCAGTTTTAATCTTTTTACTATTTATATGTAAATTCCCTTTTGTCCCCAGCTTTGCTTCTTTTCATTATTTTCATGTTTTTTTTTTCCTTATAGCTTTTTAGTGCCTTTCAGCCTCCTGTTTTAAGGAGGTTAAAACACTTTCTTTTTCAGATTTATTGTCTCCCTTTACATCTCTTTAATCCACAATTTTTTTATTTTTTTTTTTCTTTTTTAATCATTTTTTCCCCATAATATGCATTTTTCAGGGGGGCCTTAAGATGTTCTTAAAAAATTTTCCTTTTTGTTATCTGTTCTGTAACTTTTAAGACATTGTCCCCGTCAATGGGGTTTTAAGGGGCTCTAACAATTAAAAAAGCCCTTCCTAAAATTTCTTTTTTTTGTGGTTTCAAAAAATGATCTATTAAGGATGAAAAAATGTTTTATATTATTTCACATTTCCTGGGCCCCCCAACCTAACCTTTTTTTCTCTTTCAATCTATAGTCAATTTTAAGTCTAGAAGGGCTTTCCCTCTTTTGGGCTCCCCATTGGGATAATTTCTTATTTTAAAAAAAAACCCCTGTTTACTTTATACAGCCCATTTTTTCTTTTCCCAATTTATTTCGGGTAAAAAGTCTGCCAAATAATAAATTGTAACAACCTCATTATGTTACCCCACCTCATCTATTTGTTTGGGGAGTACATTTCCAGGGGTTCTGTGATTTTTGGGGACCCTATAGAAATCCCATGAATTTTATTATTGTTAACTTCCATTAATTCTAAAAGACTCCCCATGCTCTTTCCCTGTACCTATTTTTTTCCTCAATGTTGGCCAGCGGAAAATACATAAAACAAACTCCTACCCCCTTTCGGGTTTTACAATCTCTTTTAAATAAACTGTAGCCCTGTAATTACACCCCAGTCGTAGTTTCCATCTACCAAAACTCATTCCCCCTACTTTCATATTTTTGTACACAAAAAGTAATTCAAAATTAAATTTTATTTTTTTGGTAAACCCTGACATTGGTCAGCATGAAATTTTTAAAGGGGTTTTTTTTTTTTCAATCATTAACCCTACCCTTATTAACATTTTTAATTTTTTCCCTTTCCCCACCCCACCCTTTTTCTATTACTAATTTCCCCACTCTCTCTTCACTAACTTGCATGCTACATGTGAGTTCCCCCCCCTTTCTATCCCTAGTTTTAAATATTCCCCACTTACTGGCTCTTTTGCCCCCCCAATACACTACCCCTCACATTTGGCATCCCACCTACAGGGAATTTTTTACCCAAACAAAAAACTCCAGTTATCCAAACACCTACACCAATTTTTGAGCCATGACGACTCGGTCGATGATGGAAAACGGTTTCAGAGTCCGGTTGTATCATTTACGCCCCGGGGGGGCGACTTTTTCCCAACACCCCAACGCCTTTTTTTGGTCTATTTTGCCCAAAACCCTTTTGACCCCTTTCTTGCTTAAATAACCGTAACCAAAATGGGGCACTTTAATCCCGGGCACGACATTTGTAATGCGCCAAATAGGGCACTGTGCGCCCCCTTGCCATGCCCTATTGGGGCACATTACATAGTTATCCCCCCCCATCAGCAATGAAACCTCAATGGGGCGCATTACATATACCCCAAAATTTATTACTATGCACCGCGTTTTTGTACAAGGCCTTTTTTTTATGCAATCCCCTTTTTTGGGCGCAATGCGCCTTTTTTAGGCCTTTAATTTTTTTATGAAAGGGTATCCCTACCCTTTTTAGAAAAAAGGGCTTTCAGGCGCACTTTACACGATTTAAACACCAAACGGGGCATGGATTCCATTTTTGGGACTTTTCCCCCCGTTGTAGCTAAAACCTTTTGGCTAGCAGAAACAATTCTCGCTGAAAAGGCAACCTGTACAGCAACAAGCGTTGGTTTCCCCGTGGCACACTGGGGCTGCACCAATTGCTGAGCACTCCTCCTACAGGGAACTGGCTTGGGAGGGGTTACACTTTTTCCAAACATATTCATTAAAAAAAAAAAAAGTATGTACAGTAACCCTTTCAACCAAATCACATTGCATCCTCTACCACAAGTGGGCCGCACTCACGTTTGGCCCCCCATCGGAATGGCCATGGGCATTTAAATCCAGGACACGGTTTTGGTAAGCAGGGTGGGACTCATCATCACTTGGACCACAAGTTCCTAACCAGCTTTTGTTGTCACAATTGCAGAAAACATAAAAATGGCCCCTAACACTTGGGGGCCACATTTTGAAACTTCCAGGCAAAATTCCTTTTTTCCCATAGCAACCAAGGTGCCCCCCTTTTATTTATAAAGTGCTCTGGAAAATAGGGGGGTGCTCGATTTGGTTCTATGGGCAACAAATGAATTTTGACCCAACGTTTTTTATATTGGGCCCTTTGGCAAAAAACCCCTCTAATGTATCTGGACCTGGTCAATATCACACAAAGCAATTTCTGCCCATTTTCTCCTATAGCCTCCACGGGCCCCCCTCCTCCCAGCCCGGGGGAAAACAGATCTCCCCTACCTCTATTTTCGCCCCAATTCCAGGTAGCTGACCCAACCCCCCGTACCGTACAAAAGCTTTTTAAAATTTCCAGAACCTTTACAAAAAACCTTCCCCACCCCGGGAGTAGGGATCCACCCAACATTTGCCCACTCCCGAAAGGGGCCAACCCGGAATGGCTGAACAACAGGGGTAAAAATAGAATTTCACTTCCCCCTCAAAAAAGATGGGGGCCCCCTACCCCAATACAATAAAAATAAACAATGTAACGGCATAAAAACAATAAAAAGGTTTATAAATAATCCGCCATATATCCATAACCAAAAATTGCTGGGGACAAAAACACAACTACTTGTTCCCTACAAAAAAGAAACAATCTTTTGTACCTGGGTGGGCCCCCTCAACCTCTGAACCACATAAAAGTCACTATGAGTACTAAAGCTATAGTTATGCCCAGCAACTGCAATTATTACAGTAAAGGCTCAATTAGCCATTTATAAGAACTATATCCTTACCCCTTTTCACATTGGGTAACTCCCATAAAGGCCCTTTACCAGAGGGATCTCGGCTACAAAGGATTAAACCCTTTTCCCTGCTTACTGGGGGAAATACATTGCTAATGACATGATTTAAAAAAACATTTTTAAAATTTTAACCATATACATTTTGCCTTTTTGTGGGGGTTGAAGTTCCTTTTAAGATACAACATCCACACAAACACCAAAAAATGAATTAGATGAATTGTAAACTTTTTCAAATCATTTCATTAGAAAATCGTGCGTACTCAAAATTCATGAAACGGGGTTTTACTTTCACTTTGTTGCAAACATTTCTAAAAATTTCCTTCTGTGGAGATTTTCAAATGCACAAGGGGGTTGGGGCTATACGCTTGTACGGGGAAATCTGATCCTCAATACTACACTGCACCCACACATGGGGGACATAGGTGACAATTTTTCCTGTTATTTTTCCCCCCCCTCCAAAGAAACAGGTACCCAAATTTTACACTCGCTATTTGTATACCCACACTTTTAGCACCCATGCACAATGATATAATCTTCCTGATTCCTCCTTTCCATGGGTTCTACTATTCAAAGCATTGGGTTCTCAGAGTGTAACACAGTGACCATCAACTGTCCCAAGTTGATTTGGGCCCGACTTCAACCAGCGCCCTTTTTTTGCAAAAAATAAATTTAAAGGGGAAATGCTTTGATTTTCCTAAAAAACTATTTTTGAAAAGTTTTTACTTTTTCTCCTGTTATTCATAAAGTTTCCATGAAGGTGATAGTCCTTTTTAAAGACACAGAACAAAGAAGGTATCTGATTTTTTCGCAGTAATCATGCTGTTTTATAAAATTTTTTAACTTAGACTTGCCTGCTTTTAGACAATAAATGTTTTTTCATGCCAGAATCTTGGGCACTTTTTTTTTACACTAATTTTCCCCCAAAACATCCCTAATTTCAAAAGGGGGCCCAAAAAATGTCTTAACCCATTCAAAAGTGCTCAAAAGCTGTAATAAAAATGTCATGAGCAAAACCACAGATGATTTAATAACCTGGAACACGCACAGAAAGTTATTCAGCTCTTTCACTTTTTTCAATGACTTTTGTTTACAGATAAATCAGATAACATGGGGAAAACCAATTTATCTTGGGCAATTGAACTCCCTAAACACTTTTCTACACAACCCCAAAAAGTAAAAGTGGGGCCAATTTTTTTCACATTTTAACTCACTTCTTTATAGAAATATTTTTCCAGGCACATATATTAAACCATAAAAATAGCATAATGTGCCTATTACAGGTTCATATTCCAAATATAAAATTAGTAATTACAACAAAAATGGAATTTAAAAAAAATAATTTTGACTTAAATAATAACAAGACCCCAAAAAGGCCCGAATTTTGGGTTTTTGAGAGGGAAAATACGTTGGACCCCCCCCTGAGATCCGTTTTAAGTTCGTGGGGGGCTTAACTTTTTTTGATCAAAAACATTTAACTAAGAACTCAAAGTTTTTTTTTTTATAGGAATACACCGAGCTTCCTCCCCGGGAAACTTAAAAATGAAAGCTTAATGATCTCCATCCCAAACAGGCCCCCCCT
>JAODAL010045101.1:0-32252 GCA_025379985.1 Phyllomedusa bahiana | reverse complement strand
TTGTATTGCATTATTCAACTTTTCCCCAAAGTCTTGTTTTTTGAATATGTTTCCCTAAATTTTGTGTCCCCCTGAGGAGACCGGTTAACTTTAAGGGCCCGTCGAAACATGTAGGGGACTGGCATAGGGTTTTTAGGGGACTTTGAGATTAGGTTCCCTGCAGGAACCCCCTTTTTGGGCGATTTTCCTGTTTTGAGGATAGGCTAGGGACAAGCCAATGGGTTTTCTGGGTCTTCTATTTTCATTTCCCCCAATTTAGGTTTTATAAAAAAATTTTTAAACTTTTTGTTTAGACCTTTATTTTCTGTCCCTACGGAGAGTTTTAATATTTGTGGCTATTATTTTTAATTAGAAATTAAAAAAATTTAATTTTAAGACAATCCCCTCATTTTCATTCATTTTTGTAATTCGTCGGGCTTAAAGTGCATTTTTTGCCGGTTTGGGACTTTTTATTTATGCAAAGCATTTTTAGATAAACGTATTTTGTGGGGAGTGTGGTTCAGCCTCCCCCTCCTAATGAGCACTATTCCCCCAAACAAAACACCTAAGCCCACCAAAAATTGGAGAAAAAAGATAATGACCCCGTATAAAAATTTTTTTGGACTCTGGAAAGTTGACCGCGGGACTGACTGCGACCCAATCTTTAAATATCTTTCCACAAGGCTCATGATATCATATGCAGTCTAAGGGTCCCCCAACTTTTTTCTGCCCTTTAAGGGGAAATTTTTAAAAGTTAGTGGATCGTATTTTCCACCATTTGTGTGGGGGGGGATTTTTTAACTAGCAAAAAATTTTTAAAACTGAAACCCTGGGGGTTGTCTTTGCGTATTAAAGTGGTGATTCCGAGCTTTGACTGCCAAGGTTACACCCAAGTGACAAGAATTAGCTTTTGCTTCCTTAAACCCTTTCCACACTGCAAGGTCAGATTTTAAAAAAATGTTTTCAGGCTAACCATTTTATATAAAAAGTCAGCACCCGCCCTTGTTCTGTGGGCATATTTTTTTTTTCTGCAACCTTTTTTATAAAAAAAAAGGTCTGATAGCCTTGGGGCTCCTTGCTGCTCGCACTAAACTGCTGCTGGCTGCTGCAGATTTGCCTGCACTCAAATTTTAATCAACTTCTCCTGCTGGAAGACTGCAGCATGTTGTACTGCCCCATAAGTATGAAAGCCCTTTAAAAGTTTTTAAATACCTGTGATGTACTTAATATGTACATGCAGTACATTGGTCCAGGGAAACAGGCACATTTTAATAAATATTTAAAGTAATGTATACACAAAACATAACCCATGTAGACTTTTTGGAAAGGGGTGCTTGGGGCCCACCCCCACTATATATTCTGCTTACTGAATAACTGTTTTCACCTACCTCTTCTTTCTGCCCTTTCCCTTTTCTTCCTCCTGAAAAGCAGCCAGACCTTTTCTTCCTAAGGTCCATCATACCTTGGGTAATCCATAAAAAAAAATTGGAGCACTCATCCCGGTAACGGTGAGGAAGCTGTGTGTTTATTTCCTTATTTTAAAAGGGTTGACATTTCATCTCTCTCAAAAGGGGCCATTTTAAAAGTGAAAGTTGACTGCATTTCACCTACTACGGAAAGGTGAATTTTGTAGGTATAAATAAAACATATATTTTTTGGGGCCTCATTTTCGCCCTTTCCACCATCTTTTGGGATCGCCGCCCTTTTGGGTAAAGGGGGGGGGGGGGGGGGGGGGGGGTTTTGGCATAAATAACACTCGAACCACACGGAAACTTTGAAACGGGCCCTTCCCAGCTTTATTGGTCAAGCGGGTTTTTAGAAAACAAAACCAAAAACCCAAAAACCCTTTGGCCGTCAAACCACAAAAAACCCACATTAAGCAGAGCACTCCCAATGTGACCTGGATGCCCAGCAACCCAAACAGCAATTATTGCCAGTTTTCTCCACCAGAACCCCCACGTCTGAACTCCTCTGCAAACCTGGGGGGAATCAGAACCCCCTCAGGGTCTACTGTCGCTCCCAATTCCAGGTAGCCCCCCCAAACCCGGGTGGGCACCTTGGGGTACCAGGGTTTTAATGGCCCTTTTAAGTCCTGGGAAAATGAGAATTGGGCCCATTGTACTTTAAAGTATACATTTGAGTAAATTTTTTTATAACCACCAGCTAATAACCAGATTAACCGCTGGTTTTGCACATAGAAACCCCACAAACCAGGCGGAAGTGACCAAAAAGGTTTCCGGTAGGTTGGGCCCACAGGTAAAAAGGGGCCATGCTGACTGCATCCCCCAGCCCCTCTAACTTACTTCTTTGCCCCCGAGGGCCCCGGGGGATTTCCCCTCAGTAGCCCAAACGGATGGGTTTTTTTTACTCTTTTTTTCATTTCAGCCATTTGGTTTTAAATCCAAAAAGTTCATTTTTTTTTTCTGATTAAAGGGACAGGGGCTGCCCCAATCTTGAAAGAAAACCACCCAAAATGTAAAAAATTTTTTCAAATTTATTTAAAAAGAAAAACTGAAATATCACAAGGGGCATAAGATTTTAGACCCTTTTCTCAGTATTTAAAAAAAAAAAAAAAAGAAAAAAAAAAAAAACCCCCCCCCCCCCCTTTGACCCCCCCAACCCCCCCAAACCCCCCGCCCCCCCCCCCTGGGCCCATTTCCCCTTGGGAATATCCCAACCCCCCCAAATTTTCCCCCCCTGGAAAAAATTTGGTAAATCCCCCTGCCCCAAAAATTCCCCCTTTCTTGCCCCAAAAAACCCCCTCCAGTTTCCCTTTAGGGTTTGGGTGGTGAACATTGGGGGGACAGCCATTTTCAATTTTCCCCCAGAATTGCTCAATAAGGTTGGGGCAAGGGGGCCCGGCTTTGGGGCCCTTTTAAGAAAGGGGCACAGATTGTTTTGAAGCCATGGCTTTGATTTTTTAGGAAAGGGGCTTTAAAAGGGGTTCCCTTGGTTTGTTTTGGGAAAAAAGAACCCTTTTGGCCCCTTTTGAGGTCCCAAAAAGCACTCTGGGAAAGGGTTTTCCCTTTAGGGTAACCTGTAAAATTTTGGGCCCCATTTATCTTTCCTTCCCAAAGCAACCATTGTCCTGTTTTCCCGAGCTGAAAATCACAAACCCTAAGCAGGGTGCGCCACCCTGAAAATTCGCGTTTGGGGTTGTATTGGGCCCTTTTTATGAGCAGTGTCCCGGGTTTTTCCCCCAACATATACCGCTTTGGATTAACAAACCCAAAAAATTCAATCCTTCGTCTCATTTAACCAAAAAGAATCTTTTTTTCTCATAGTCTGTGGGGGTCCATCAAATTTTTTTTTTTGCAAAATGTATGCGGGCCCTTTTAAATGACTTGCGGGCTTCCAGCGGGACACTCCCATAAAGCCCCGACGGTATGGGGCTGCATGATAGTTGACTTTTTGGAACTTTTTTCCCATCTCATACGCCCTCTCTGGGGCTCACCCCAGGAAACTTTTGGTTCTTCTTTTCCTCTCTCAAACCCAAAGGGTTTTTCTCCCTGAAACCCGGCCCCTTCAGCCAAAATAAGCAATTGGGGGGAAGAGTTGGGGTCGTCCCAAAAATTTTTCCCTTTTTTTTTAAAGGGTTAAAAGGGGGCCCCTGTGCTCTAAGGAACCTTTAGGGCTGCGGAAAAAAAATTTTTTTTTTTAAACCTTGGCCAATTTTGTAAGAAACAATAATGGTTTTTGCACATCCAAAAACATTTTTGGAAAAAAAAATTTCATAGGTTCACACTGGTGCAGCCTAGTTTAAAATACTATTCAAATAAACATGGCACCTAAAAACAGAGAAACTAAAACAAAAAGGGACATAGGAAAATTTTGAAAACATCATTTCTGCTATCTAGTATACATTAATAATTTTTTAGGTTCTTAGTTCACATTTTTTATCAAAACTAATCGTTCCCCTGAAACTTCAACAGTACCTTACAGGCAGGTGGTCCTACACTATTGTTACACTATTATTACCTCTCATGTTCAGACTTCCATACTTCAGGGAGTGAAGGCACCGACTTTTGAACACACTGCAGTGATTTAAAAAACCTTTGAAGATGGGTGGCCAGATCTCTGTCTTGCCACAAATTTCTGAGCTCCTTGGGCAGTCCTGTGAGCTGTGAGGTCTTATATAGACAGGTGTGTGCCGTTCCTAATCAAGTCCAATCAGTTTAATTAAACACAGCTGGACTCCAATGAAGGAGTAGAACCACCTCAAGGAGGATCAAGAGGAAATGGACAGTATGTGAGTTAAATATGAGTGTCGCAGCAAAGAGTCTGAATACTTATGACCATGTGATATTTCAGTTTTTCTTGGTTAATAAACTTGCAAAAACATCTGCATTTCTTTTTTTTTTTTCTTTCAAAAATGGGGTGCAGAGTGTACATTAATGACCCCAAAAAAATAAATTTTTTGGGATCTTACCAAAATGCCTGCAATGAAAGAAAGAGTGAAAAACTTAAGGGGTCTGAAACTTTCCATACCCACTGTGTGTGTGGTTACAATAAAATATATATATATATAATATATACATATATATAATACACATATACAATATTATATATTATATAAATTAATAATATATATATATATACACATATATAACTATTACAATAACAATAAAATATTGTAGGGGTAAGCTCGGGGTACAGCGAGGTCCCAGGCAAATGGAGACACAGACAGCCTTGTAGCAGAAGCACGGTTCTTGCCCGGGCACTTATTGTGCGAAAGGGCAGCCAAAACGTACGTCAATACAATATACAAAATAAACTCCTGCTCGTCCGAGCGCTAACTAAACAAAAGTAATCCTTCTATCGTCTTATACTTGGAGCTGGGGTGTAGCCTCTCGGGCCCCCAGCTTCCTGGCCTGTAACTGCAGACACCCCCACATCAGCGACTAGCTGACTTATACAGCCAGACAAACCCCTGGCACTGGAACATGGGGAAGCAGCCACCCACCCAACTCTTTGACTGCTCCCGGTAAAGCCAGACCCGACTAAGCTGTGTTTCCACAGCTAAACTACTTTGGGTAAACATGTGCCAACCGCCTAATGCAGCGGACACAAACTAAGTGACGGCTTCTACCCCCACCACGGCCAGGTTCTCCGGGACAAAGTATTAACTCTCGCCAACCTTGGGGCGAGAACTCTAAGGCCTTGGTTACCAAAGGCAAAGTGCTATGGTTTAAGAGAAATGTGCTTTTTTTGTGCTCAGCAACGGAGGGTTTTAGCCCAAGTTGGGTTACACCCAGGTAAACGATTACTGGCTGTTGGCAGAGTTGTTTCCCACCCAGGTAGCGAATGAGAATGCGCAGCACAAGCTGATACAGTGATCAGGTCGCGGATGGGAACACGCAGGAGCATTTATGTAGTGTCATGGAAAGAGAGAGAGAGTTTTAATTCACTGACTGCAATCAGTGAGTTAAACGGCAGCTGAGTTAATGAACTGTGCAAGGGCGAGTTTTTATTGACTGACTGCAATCAGTGAGTGAAGAAGGCAGCCCGAGGCAATGAACCCGTGCAGGGTGAGTTTTCATTCACTGACTGTGATCAGAGGTCCTGTGCAGATAAAGAGAGAAACCCACGTCTGCAGTCCCCCCATAAAACAATTTGCAACACAGATCTTCAGTCCCCATGTAAACACAAACAGATAAAGCGTGTAGTTTTGTTCTGCAGATCTGAATAGGTCAGAGGTGTAATAATCTCAGGATATAACACTGAGCACTATTAGATACAACGCCAGGTGTTTCAGGGAACAGCTGCACAAAAAATCATCAGGGGAAATCTCCTGCTACAAATAGAGGGCGTGTTTCTCCTCTCTGTAGTTATATCTTCCACTTGCTGCAGACACGCCCTCCAAAGTGTGCATGTGAGTGGATTCATTCTGTGTGGGGCTGGGGGAAGGAAAGGTTCTCAGCTCATTGGAATCAGGGAAAGTAAAAAAGCTAATTTAAAACTCTTAATCTAAATTTTCTGCTGTCCTACAACTTTAAAACAGAAGGGGCTTTTAACATCCAGACTCTGGAAAGATGGGTGATTTTTTTCTCCTCTCTCTCCACAGTATATATCCTGTGTGATGTATATATATATTATATATATAATAAAAATAATATAAAAAAAAAAAAAAAAAAATAAATTAAAAAAATAAAAAAATGACCCTCCTTTTCCGTAAAGGACCACGACACCCAACAGCCCCAAAAACCAAAAACCCCCAGCAATTAGTGAAAACAAACTTGAACATGCAAACGTTTCCCCAGAGTTTCTCATTGATGCTCACAAAGCCAGGAACCATTTCTGCCCCTTTTAACATATTGGAATAAAACCCCAAGAAAGCACATTTTTTTTACCCCCCTAAAATTCACAAAAAAAAAATAATCTCCACAAGAACCATCAACTTTTGAAGAAATTTATTGCTAGAGGATTTTAGTAAAAAAATGTTGAAAAAAAACAAAAATGAAAAAAAAAAATGTCCAGAAATAACTTTTAAAAAAAAAGAAAAACTAAATATGGGAAAAAAAGGATTTTGAGGAAATAAAAAATCTTTCGTTGTATTCAATACCATATCAAAAAAAAATTTTAAAAAGAAAGATAAAAAAAATTGGAATTTTCTGAAGCAGGACAAAATGGTGGGGGATATTTACCAGATTTCCCCAAAGAGTTTTTAAAAGTGGCAACGGGGGAAAACTTTTAAAGCCCCCACTAAATTTCTAATAATTTGAAAAATGGGAGGTAAAAGACAAAAAGGGGGGGGGTTTTTTTTTTCCATGTGGAAAATGTTCTTTTTGTAAAAACTTAAAATGAGTAGTAAAAAAAAAATGGGAAATTTTTTCCAAGGAAGGAAATTTGAAAAAACATTATGACCTGTCAATCAAAAGGCATAACTTTTGTTATAAAGTGCCTATGCGGAAAAATAATATGAAGGCAGAACAAAAAGGGGGGGCAAATTGGGACACCCATTATAAAAAACACTTTAAAATTCAAACATCAAGTTCATTATAAAACTGTCTTTTTTGGCTTTGGCAGTGTGAAACTGGTATCAATAAGTAAGATTCCAGAGCAAAACAAGGGGGATTTTAATTTGAATTCAAACAAACCGAAGGTTTAAATTCAAAATTAACTTTTCATTTTAATGTTGTTTATTAAAAAAAAAAAAAATTAGATTTTTATTTTGTTTTGTTGATTTTTTTTTTCTTTTTTTTCCTTGGGTTTTAAAAAATGGGGACAGATTTATCTGAATGTTTTAATTTTTTACTCATTAATGTGCATATTGATTTTTTTTATTGTAGATTATTTATTGTATTCATTATTAAGTTTTGAGGTAGAATTAAAAAAGGGTTTAAAGGGAAATGTATTTTTGATTTCTTTTAAGAAAATATTTTAAAAATTTGTTAACAGATAAACCCTCAACCCCCCCATTATAAAATAGGGACTTAAACTCGAAAACCGTACCCCTTTTTTAACCCTTTTCGCATCACCTACTTTTTTTCCCAAAAACCCCCCAAACCAAAGAATCACACCCCGTGATTAAAAAATTTTCCTCCCCCCCAACTAAAGAATGGCAGCCGGGAACGAGGTTTTGTTTTAAATTCCCGGGAAACTCATTAAAAACTTTAAATTACACACTTTTTTATTCCAAGATTACAAAACTTGGAACCCCCTCCCCCGCGTTACACAGAAGAATCCCCACTCACCTTTGGGGCGTACTTTTAGAGGGAAGTACAAAACAGGGATAGAAACATCCCCTCATTTCACAAGCCGCTTGGGAACCGCAAAACACGTAAAATGCTGTAACAAACAAACCCCCTTTTTAGTTGGGGGAAAAAAACCCTTTAGGAAGCACACATTAGACATTTTTTTAGGATTTTAAAGGGCGCACACCAGGGGGGAATTTTGGTCTATTTTTCTTTTCAGACCATCTAAAACAAAAATTTGAGGCCTTCGCGGAAAAGCAGAGCTTCAACTCCCCCAAAGTTTCTAACGGAGGGGGGTTGCGAGTGATTGGTATTCCCTGATGGTGAGGTTGTTTTGGTATAAGGATTTGGGGTGTTGATTTGTGAAAACGGATGTGTCTAGTATACCATTTTTTTTATTCTCGAGGAACATCACAGATAAAAGGGGGGGTAGCCATTGAAAAGTTTACTATGGGGCCCTATCATTTCTAGTCACGCCTCTGTCTATACAGTTGAAACAGAAGTTTACATACACTATATAAAAGGGCACATATGCATGTTTTTCTCATAGCCCATGTTTTTTCTCATCAAATTCAGTCAGGGTGGGACCTGAACCTATCAACATTTAGGCATATCCTACGATTTCCTCATTGCTGTAGAGAGGCAAGTCCCTGTTTCGGCCCGATTTACACGGCTTTTTTGCCGATAATTGCGGGCCGGGTTTCGCCCCCCCAATTACGCCGGCAGCTCGCCGGCCCCATAGATCTCATTACAGGGGGTACGCGCCCTAAATAATGTGCATGCACTTTCTCCCCACCCCGGGGGTTCCCGAGCAGGGAGAGACGGAATCCATAGTTCTCTATGAGAACTGTGGATTACCGTAATGACTGAGACGGATTGGACCCGTACTGCACCAAATGGGGCGTGCTTTCGGCTTAAATCCGTGCCCAAATAAGCCGGGTAAACCCCATGCCCTCCATGTCTCTTTACCCTGTTACCCCCTGCTTAATTCTTTTTGAAAGGGTTTCACCTGTTTTTCCCAGAAAAATTTAAAATGTATCAAGGAGTTGGAAAATTAATACAGTGCCCCAACAAAGTTTAAAACCCCTTAATATATTATAAATATTTTATCTGTATAAATTGGTATTTTAGTATATTTTTTAAAATAGAAATATATATAAATTATATAAATATTTTATATAAAAAATTAATATTTATTTAAAAAAAACCCAAAATGCATACATTTATATATAAAAAGGACACTTTCATGTTTTTCTGCAAATGATATAAATTTCAAAATAAACCTCATCTCTTTTAGATAAATTAATATTACCAAAATTATTAATATATGCAAAATGCCAGAATAATGGGAGAGATAATAATGCCTATCCTTTGTTTTTTATGAAAAAACCAAATTTCCTCATTTTAAAGGGAGAAACAAATTTTGCAGATACCCCTCCCACCCTAAACAGTAGTCAGTGGTTTTCCATAAAGGGGACACTTTATTTAACAGTTATTTAAAAGGGAGCAAAAGCTTTTAAACTAAAACGGGACATTTAGGAATGCCCGCCCTCTTTAAACCATGCCCCTTTCACCTTGACTGAGGCTCAAAAAGCATCTGAAAGATACAGTTTGAAACCCAGACTTTTAAACCATAAAACTATATAAAAAGCCCAACATATGAAATTTTCTCTCACGATCCCCAGAAATCAGAAAAAAACCTCCCCTTTTTTTAGGTCAAATTAGGACCCACAAAAATTTAAATTATATTTCCCAAATTTAAACCCAAAATTTAATGAGGAGAGAAAATTGTTAGGAAATTTTTATCAAACCCTGCAAAATTTCCAAAAGTTTACAAAACCCGGGGATAACTATTAGTGATGGCGTTTAACTTTTGACATCGTCATCGGGTCGTAGTCGATATCGGCAATTATAATAATTTTTACTGATTTTTCGATAATAAAATTATCACCAAATGACCATTAATGGGAGAGGAACAACACCTTCATTTTACCCCCAAAAACAGGGAGGGAGA
This sequence comes from Phyllomedusa bahiana, assembly GCA_025379985.1. Taxonomy (NCBI): domain Eukaryota; kingdom Metazoa; phylum Chordata; class Amphibia; order Anura; family Hylidae; genus Phyllomedusa; species Phyllomedusa bahiana. The sequence continues at coordinate 22,565 of JAODAL010045101.1, read as the reverse complement.
AGCGGGTTTTTAAACATCCAAAAACAGCAAACTTTTATATGTTACATCTTGGGCAAGAAAATTAGGTTATAAAAGCCAAAAAAAAAAATCACAGACCACCCACTACCCCTTGTCTTGCACCCAGAAAGAACCTTAAACCTGCATAAATTCAAAAAATTAAAAGGGGCCAAAAGGGCCCGTTTTGATTTCAACCATCATTTTACTTATAACGGACATTGAAAAACCCTGTCCGGGAAACGCAGAAATGGGGCCCCAAAACCTGCATGACCCCAAAATTTAAAAAAGTCCCGGGGGAAAAGGAGTTTTCAACCCCAATTTTAGTTGAACTGGCCATAAAACAAAAAACTGTCCGGGAAACTCAGTATGACCATTAAACCGGTCGGACCCCCCAGATTAAAAGTACTGGGAAAAAGGATCTTTCAACCACAATTTTGGGTTGGGAAGGGGGAAAAATTTAAATATCCCCTGTTCTGTACCACAAAAATAAACCATTAAACCTGTCTGACCCAAAAGATTAAAAAGGGGCAAAAAAAAGGAGTCTTTGAACCCCCTTTTTTGGGTTTAAACCTGGACATTGCTTTACCTGTTCTGTACCACAAAAGACCATTAAACCTGTTGCCCAAAATTAAAAAGTGCAAAAAAAAAGGATTTTGAACCACCATTTTAGTTGAATTTGGGACATTGACTTTCCCTGCCCTTTGGCCCAAAAATTTATGACCTTTAAAACCTTTCTCCCCCAAAAATTAAAAAGTCCCGGGGAAAAGGGTCTTTGAACCCCCATTTTAGTTAAAACCGGGACATTAACTTCCCTGTCCTGTACCGAATTTTATGCCCATTAAACCTTTCTGACCAAGTTTAAAAAGTGCTGGGAAAAGGGGGTTTTTTCCCCAACCACCATTTTTAAAGTTAAAAGGGACATGGACTAAAACCTGCCCTGGACCGCAGTAGGGCCCAAATTAAAACCCGTCGACCCCCAAATTAAAAAGTGGGGAAAAAGGTCTTGAAACCAAAATTTTATTTGAATGGACTTTTAACTTATCTGCCTTTTTAACCGCAGAATAACCATTAAACCTTTCGGGAACCCAGATTAAAAAATTTGCTGGAAATGGAGTCTTTAAACCACCTTTTTTGTTTCACTGGAATTGACTATCCCCGCCCCTGGGCCACAGCAGGAGCCCCCAAACCTGCATGAGCCCCCCCTTTAAAAAAGTCCCGGGAAAAAGGAGTCTTTAAAACCACCATTTTATTTTAAATGGACATAGCCCTATCCCTGTCCGGGGCCACAGCTTAACCCCAAAAACCTGTTTGCCCCACAGATCACAAAGTGGCACATGTTTTTTGGGTACAGTGACTCCATTTAGATATTTTTTGGTCCCCCGCATTTGTTTTACAAAATTTTTTTTAGGTAATTTTTTATTTTTTAGTTTTACTTTTATTCCCCTTTTTGCTTTTTTTAAAGTGTAAATAACATACAACATACCCCCCTCCCTGCATTTTTTAAAGGGAATTTTTTACACCTGTAGATGTTTTAAATTTGTCGGCACCCCCCCAAAAGGAAAATAAAAAAATGTCCTAATCATCCCCAAAACCTTTTCATATTTGGGAAAAAGACATTTGCCTCCCGGCTTTGAGACGATTCGGGCCAATCTTTTTAAATTTGGGTTTCTTTTTTCCCCCAAATTTTCCTTTTTTCATTGATTGGGGACATATCCCCCCTGGAGATAAAATGATGCGACCCCCTTGGGTGAATTCCACCCCCAAGAAAATTTTAAGCCCAAATTGGAAATTTTTGGGGTCCAGCCCGGGGGACCCATTTTTGACACTACTTTAACCTCACAAAAAATCACATTTTTAAAAATCTGATTTTTTAGAGAAATTTAAAAGCCCCTCCTGTTTTCCCCAAATCTGAAAACCCAGGTTTGGCCATCACCATCTTTTAAACCCAACGGAGGTCCAGCGCCCGGACTTACAGGGGTTTGGTGAACCCCGGGCTAGCGCTGTTCTTTTTAAACCGCATTAGAAAGCCAGGGCCTATTTTCCAGGGGGGTTGGGGTTGAGAGCCCAGCTGGCGCCCCAATCAATTAACAGGGAAAAAAAATGCCCTTATGACGAAACCCAATAAAAACCCGTCTTGCTGAAGCAGAGTGCGGGAAGGGGAAAAGTTGAGGTAAGACCTCCAGTTTCCTCAGCACAGTAAAAGCCCGGGGAAAACTTGCCCCCCCTTTATGAGTGGGGGGCCCAAATTGAGATTCACTTGGAAATACTGGGGGGTTAATTTTCCCCCCCCGGTTTCCCTTTTTTTTTGGGCCCATTCTTTGTCTCATTTTACTAAAACTGCTGGGGGAAAATTTGCTCGGGTCTTTGTTCCCCTGTCGGGCCCTCCTTTACTCCTTGCCCTCGGGAATAACCTAAAATTGGAAAATTTTTTTCCTGACCCCCCTTGAAACAATTCGGGAGGAATTTTTTACCAGTTTATTTTTGTAAGGGCCAAAGTTTTTAAGTAATAAACAAGCAACATAACCCAAAACTGAAAAATTGGCAGAGCTCACCAGAAGTCACAGGCAGACCCTTCATAAACCCCACTGTATTGCACTTTCATTACGCCGCGTCCTGGCCCTCATTTCAGAAGCCACAATTCGGGGATAAATACCCCAAAAGGGAGGGAAAGGACCCCAGCGTTTAAAAAAATAAAGTTTTTAATTGTCCAATCCAATCCCCCGATCAGGGGTTCTTTTTTCCCCATACCATTCTGGACTTTAAATTTAAATTTTTTTGACAAATTGAGGGTAAAAGCCCATTTTGGGATAACAGACGTTAATGAAGAAAATTTGAAGGGATCTGGAAAATAATGGAAGGTCCCGACACTAATAAATTTTGAAATTTTTAATTTTTTTAAAAAACCAATTGCCCCCCCCCCCCCCCTCCCCCTTGTTTTTTACAGGTTTTAAACGGAAACCCCAATAAGGACGATAACCGGAATGTGAATGTCCGCCCTAAACCGTAAGAGCCCTTACTTTTATCCACTTAAGGCAAAAATGGAAGAAAAGAAAAGTTTTAAATTTAACTATGGAGAGAGATTTTAAAAATTCCCAAAGTAAACAACAACAAAAAAAATTAATAAAATTTTTTTCAAAATTTTAAGAGAAGAATATCAAGCCTAAACCCAAATTAAAACAAAAAAAAAAATTTAAATTAAAAAAAAAGGGCGGATAAGGGGGGCTTCACGGTGTGATGGACTCAGCCCGGGAATTAAAAAACGTTTAATCCCTTTACCCCCTTGAGTGTAACAACATATCGCAGATTACCTGGGGAACCCCTTTTAAGGGGAAATTTACAATCTAAACTTTCAAAAGTTAAAAAGGCAGGAGGGTATTGCATTTGGGGGGTTTCCCCAATTCCCAAAAGATAAAATATTGGGAACAAAAAAAAACCCAAAAAACCCCGTTTTTTTTTATGGTGCCCCAAAGACCCCCAAAAAAAGTATTTTCCCCCACCACAGTTGCGACCTATCGTGTTATTGTGGTAGCATAGGAGAAAACCTAAAAAAAAAAGGGTTTTAAAACAAGCATCTCCAGCCACTTGTTTCGGGGGCCTCCCAGGTTTCCCCTTAAAAGGTTTAGCACCACAGCTTGAAAAGTTTCCAAAAAATTTAAATGGCTTCCAGGATCTTTTTTTAAAGCCCTTGATGTGACTAGTCTTTTACTCTGTATACCAAAACCCTTGGTGAAAAAGAGCTATACAGTTCATTTTGCAAAAACCCAAAATTTTTTTTATAGGAAGGTCTACAAATTTTCATATGGAATTTTATAAAATTTTTTATTTCCAGCAATTTTTTTTAAATTTTGGACCTTTCCCTTTTATTTACAAATTTCTGGGGTGCCAAGGGGGGTTTTCCCGCGTCCCCCATCTAGGGCCAACCTCTTTATGGTTTGGGGGGGGAAAACCCCAATATATTTATAATGTGGAAAATCCTTTTTTCCCCTGGGGGGTTTTTGTCGGGAATGGGGGGGGGGGGCTACTTAGACGACCCTTTTTTGGGTTTGGGGTCGTAGTGTGGCGCCCATACGAATTTATTGAAACCCTTATTAAAATGACATTAATTTTGCTTTTACCCATACAGTAGAAACTACAAGTATCCCAATTTCCCTAGTTTGTTTTACTTACTGGAGATGCAAAAATAATAGAGGTTCATCACAAACTTTTTAAGGAAACCCTCCAAAGGGGCAATCCCGATTTTAAACGGCAAATTTAGCTTTCCCCCTCGCCACCCCAATTAAAATTACCCCAAAACGGGGGAGTTTTATCGGACCTCTGGGGAAATGCACAGAAAAGAATTTGCTTCCTGGGAACGGTCAAAAATTTAAATGGGATAATAGATTAGGGGATGAGAGGGTACGCAAGAAAAAATTTTGTCCGAGCAAAAAAAAAAATTTTAAGGGAAAAACCAAGGGTTCTCGGCTGGTTTTTAATAAAGCCCCCCAGCAAAAAAACAAATAGGGCACATATTTTTCTATCACCAAAGCCAGGAGTTTTAATTTCTTTAAAAGTTTTCTATAAAAATATTCAAATTCGAAAAACGGGAAAGATTACAAGGCGAACCCCCAAGATGGGGGGAAAACACCGGGTGGCTAAACGCACTAAAAAACCCCTTAGGAACTGAAATATCTCCCAGTTTTTTTCTCAAAGTTGTTTCAAACCAAGGAGAGCGGTTTTCCCCAAAAAGGGTTTCTTCCCGTTTTAACAAAAAAAAGATTTTAACATTGTAAATACACTTATAAAAAAAAGTTCCCCTTTAAATAAAATTTTGGGGAAGCAGAAAAAAACAAATAGTAATAAAGGGAAAAATTTTAACTGCGTTACTCACCATTTGATTTATGCTTAATTTTGTATTTCTTGTGAAAAAAAATTTTACGTTGGCAGCGAACCGTAGTTTTTAAAAACCCGCATAAAAAATAGCATTTGTATAAAATCAAAAAGGGCCAGATGTCTCCTCGGGTGAAAGGAAACTTTTCTTAGTTTAAACATGCGGGTTTCCTAAAAATTTTTCGATGTGGGTTTTGGGAAAAAGGGTTTGAAACCCCTAAAAAGGGGGGGCTAAATTGGCAAGGGCCTCGGCCCCAAGGGAGGCTTTTTTGGATATTTTATTTAGACCCCCAGAGCACCCAACGGGCAAAACCTATGGGAAATGACCTGACCTGAAATATATTAAATTTTATAGTTGCCATCACTAGGTGTCCCCCTTTACATCCAAACCAATACTTATTTTAATTTAAATTTCTTGACCCGGAGTGCTACTGTTACTTTGATACGTATTTATGTTTTTAACGTGTTTGTAATGTATAAGGAAATGAAGTATGCAAGGTGGGAAACACGCCCCCTATGTCACCCCTCACTTATTTAAATGAACACTGTGTTTAAACTTTATGTAAACCGTGAACAAGGGCCTATACGAGAGCCTGAAAGGGCGTCGGTTTCAGTGTCCCCCCTGCCCCCCCTGATCGGTGAATTGGAAATTGTGACAATAAAGCACTTTATTTTCTTCATCGCTGGGTCCATCCATCCGTTTGGTGTATATATCCCAAGTTTTTAAGTAGTTTATTTCTAGAAAACACATTTTTAAAACAGGATGGAATCCCACCAAGTCTTTGTTTCTCTTTTTTTATTTTTATTAAATGGGTTGTCTCAATAGAGGGATTGATAGCTATGTTAAAGATCTTGCAATAACAAGTCATTTTGCATTATTTGTCCATTAACAGTGTCCTACCTTTTTCCTGTTTCTGACAGCACCATCACCCTTGAGCCACTCTTGACAATTGTGAAAAAACAAATGTCTGTTAGAAACAACATTTTTTTTAAATAGGACTGTTTATAGCTGCATGTCACAGCAAAATGCCCCCAAAAATTTAAAACATGACCCATGAGCCACTTATGACAATTTGGAAGAACAAATGTCTGTTTAGAAACAAAAAATTTTTTATAATAGGACCTGTAGTATGCTGCATGTCACAGCAAAATGCCCCAAAAAATTTCAAAGAAATGACCCTTGAGCCACTTTGGACATTTGTGAAGAACAAATGTCTGTTAGAAAAAAATTTTTTTTAAAATAGGACCTTTTGTTTTGCTGCTTTTCAAAGCAGCATGACCCAAAAAATTATAAAAATGACTTCTCACCACTGTTTAAAAAATTGTGAGGGAGAAATGCCACTTAAAAGCCACTTTTCCCTGTTCCAAAGGACCATGATTATTGCTGTATCTCACAGCTACATGACCCCAAGAAATGATAAATATGACTTCTCAGACACTATTAAAAATTGTGATGGAGAAATGCCACTTAGAAGCCACATTTCTGTTCCAAAGGACCATAATTCTAGCTGTATCTCACAGCAACATGACCTCAAAACCATTGACAATGCGAAAATTTATAAAGATAAAGGGCCACATGTATGAATCCCGCCAGGTCGGGGCGCACCTTTCCGCCAGTTTTCCGGCGGAATCTGCGCCTGATTTATGTCGGGGCCGGGGCGCGCTCATACATAGCATGTAAAGTCCGCCCGCCTCGCCGGGTTTTAGGCGCAGTGCGGGTCCGAGGGGCAGTTGCGGGGCTGCGCCTATGATTCGGCGCCGGAGTAGTGCACTCATACATGAGGGGAAAAGTCCGCCGCGCCTGGCAGTGTATTAGGCGCAAATGCGGGGGATGAGGCGCAGAGCGGGGCTGCGCCTATGATTCGCCCGCCGGAGGTAGCCCACTCCCTACATGCGGGGAAACGTTCCCTGCGCCTCGCCAGGTGTGTGTTGGGGCACAGTGCGGGGGGGCATGGGCGCAGTGCGGAACTTAGGCGCCGTGCGGGACTGCGCCGGAAAAACAGTTTCCCATGCGAGACAGGCTGGAACAGCGAGAAATCATTTTCCGATGTTCGGTGCGGAGTATGAATCAAAAATCGCCTTTATAAAGGCGTTCAACATTCTCAGGAAAAGGGGCTGAAACTAAAAAATAAAAAATACATAAAACAAAATCACTTTCCAATATCCTAATTCAAGAATACAGTAATTAATAAATTCTGAAGGCTATTCTGTTTGGGTCGGCATAAACCGGCCAATCAGAATAGGAGCGACAGTGAACCTTTAAAAACCCTATGGGGAAGTTTGGGCCCAATCAGAATCCATGGCGGGACAGTTCAAAATACGTAAAAATGCTGAAAAGAGGTGATTGGCTGAGCTAGCGTGGGCTCGCTAGCTCAGGCCAATCAGAATAGGAGCAAACAGAGACCCATCAAACCTATGGAAAATTATAGACATAATGGGAGAAGTAGCACGCGTAGCTCAGAATACTCTTTTTGTCTTTTACTGTATTTTGAATTATCCGCGTGGATTCTGATTGTTAAATTTCCCCATAGATGAAGGGTCTTTGTCGCTCCTATTCTATTGGTTAATACTCTTCTATAGGTTAGAATGGCCATGTCGCTCCTATTCTGATTTGGTCCCAAACTTCTCCATAGGATATAATGGGTCTTGTCGTCCTATTCTGATTGGCTGGCTTATGCCGACCAATGAAAATTTAGCTTAAACAATTTAAATTCTGTATTTCCCGGCGATTCCCCTTATTGCAATTCCCCATGTAGCGCCGTCTCGGCGACAAACCGTTGTTGGGGTTTTAACTGCTTTATTTGTTTAAAAAAGGTTCGGCCCTTTATCTGATAATGTTTTGACATTTAATAAAAATAATTTTTTGATTAATACTTCATGCCGCACGGCGCTGAGCGCCGAGATTTCAGTGCGCCCATCTCTCCATAGACTGTCTTTTTACTAGATTTTGAATTATTCCGCCGTGGATTCTGATTGGTCTAAACTTCCCATAGACTAAATGGTCTTTGTCGCCCATTCTGATTGGCCGAGCTAGCCACGCCCGCTAGCTCAGCCAATCAGCTCTTTTCTGTCTTTTTACTGATTTTGAATTATCCCGCCCTGGATTCTGATAGGTCAAAATTTTTCCCCAATAGGGTTTTTAAAGGTTCACTGTCGCTCCTATTCTGATTTGGGTGGTTTTGCCCACCAATGAGAATAGGTTTCAGAATTTGAATTAAATGTATTTCCCGGCAAATTTCAATATCTAATTCTTGATATTGCGCCGTTTCTAGAGTTTTGGAAAGTATTTTTTTTTTAATTATGTTTATTTTTTACGTTCAGCTTTTTTCGGATTCATACTCCTGCTGCACGGAGCGGAGCGCCGAGATTTGTGTAGCGATTTTCTATCTGCTTCCTCGCATGTTCGGATCCTGCTTCACTTGGCCTCTGTCGGAGGATTTGTCCAAAAAAAAAATGGTCTGCCTGTCGGAGCTGCCGAGCCCTGCAGTGCGCCTCGCTTTTCCGACTCGCCACGTACATGCCTCGGAGTTTTCGAGCGCGCCGCGTCCGCCCCGGAACGCCTTTCCCGCCGCCCACACCGTGCCCACTGCCCGCCCCTTCATGCGGGGCACAGCTGAAAAGTGGCGAACACCCGCGCCTAACACGAAAACCCGCGTCCGACAGCGGATTCGGGCTGGAGGGCGGGAGTATACGCCAAAAAAACGGCGAAAAACCCGAAACATACATGTCGCCCAAAAATGAATAAATTTGGGTCGGTTTTTGTCATGAAAAAATTGCTGTTTTTTTACGTCTTCACAGTAAAACCAGGGAAAAAGGGAAATGTTGGGAAAGAAGGAAAAAAAAATTTTGCCCTTTTGAAATGATATGTTTTAAAAAAAAAAGTTTTCAAGGGGCCATTTTGTTTTTAAGAGGAATGTGAAGTAGCCCGGAACCCAAAATTTGGTGACCTCGGCAATTGGGGCCCAAACATTATCAGAGATCCCCTGCCTGATTCATCTTTAGAAATTTAAAACGATCCACTTTATCCCGTGGAAAGTCAGAATCGTTTTTTCTGTAATGGGTTCCCCCAGCGTGCTTAAAGGGCCCCCTAGTTTTGACGTGGTTTCTGGGCCGGGGCAAAACACCTTTTATAGGTGGCGAGCGGAAAATTTGGGGGGAAAATTTATCCATTTTGGATACCCCGAAGGGCTATTGGGTCCCGGGAAAATATCCCAAAAACCCTCGGTTTTTAAGGGGAAAAAAAGTGCTCACCCTGGTTTTTTAAGCTTGGGCTTGTGTGTTGGATGGGTGTGCCCTTTCTCTGGTGCGGTTGGGGAGGTGGTTTAAAAAGATTGCCAAAAAGGTTCACCCATTAGGCTTCTGCCCCCTTGCTGCTGGCTGGCCCCGCTCGGTACTTGGATTGCTGCGTCACGTCGCTGATGTTTTTTCCCCACCGTGACTTTTGGGGAAAACGTAAAGCAGACAAAACAGATGTCTCCAGTTATCAATCGCAAGGTCTTATTTTCATTTTTTTTTACCCCTTTTTTGGGAAGGAAAGTGCTAGTTTTGTTTTGACCAGGGATCCAGGAGGGTGGGCCCCCAAAAACTGTTGTCATTTTGATGGCCTTAAGGAGGGATCATGTTGGAGGAAATGGGCATAAGCATACTGAGGTGGGCCTTGATTTCCCAAGCCTCTGGGTCGAGGGGCATAGCAAACTGATTTTCCTATCTTCCTTCCCCTAAATTGCGCCAACCTTTTCCGGGCGGGGAAAGGGGGGAAACGTCAGTGTTGGGAAATACCTCCTCCTCTCCTCCTCCTCGCTTCCTCCGGCACAGCTTAAACACAGCCCGACTTGCTGAGATGATGACCCCGAGAGCGATGGCCGCCTTGTCCTAGCCCTGGACCCCCAACACTGCCTAATGAAGACCCACGAATTGTGAAACTGTCGGGCCTTGTGGTTTGACGGAGAGAAAGGCCCATGTCCACATCTGTGTCCCTCTCCTCCTCCGTCGTGGCAGGCTGTTTTTTCAGGTGTCCCAAAATCGTTCCAGAAATAGAAACACCACAATGTCTGCTGACAAGGGCATTGTCCCCACTGACCATTTTTTGGGGCTTCTTCAAAACTGGCAAGGATGGGCAGAGCTTTTTCCCTGCCCCCACCCCGGTGGTCAAAACCCGAAATCCGCACCCCTGCTTGTCAGGCCATGTGTCACTTGTACGCGTAATGGATTGTGCTGCTGCCACAAAGCTGGAGCATGTGGAGGGTGGAATTCCCCGGTGTTGCCAGTCAAAAAATGAGACGTTGACGGGGAGGCCGAGCTGACGCTGCAACGCGCCAGGCGGGGGGGAAAGCAGGGGGGGCAAACGGCGGAAGTGCAAAATTAGACTTCGGCCTTCCTCAGCAGGCAGTCCAGCCCCGGGTACCCTTTTTTAAAAAATTTCTGGACGAAAAGGGTTTCATGAATGTCCCCAGGAAAGGGCTGTTCTCCAGCCTACCGATCTTAATGGCGGCCAGCAGATTTCGCCCGTTATCGCACACCACCTTGCCTGGCACAAGCGCTCGGTCTCGTTGCGGAGAGCTGTCAACACGGCCTGGTTTCTCTGGGCACGTGATGCCACCAGAGGACCTTGGGGGAAAGAACCCCGCACCATCCTTGCGGTTTTGAAGAGCGTGCGCCGACCCCTGAGAGCCCCCGTCCCCCCAGAGACATCCACCCAGCTCACCCAGGAGCTTCACAGAGATATAGGGCCTTGGCCCTGCTTTCTGTCCCTGTGTCGTGGTCGATGGACTTTTTGGCCACAGATGCAACAACGCGCTTGAAATTTTAGATGACAGTGGTTTGGGGGGGAGTTTTTGGGAAAAAAATGCCTGTCGGCATCTGGGATTGGGGGGAGCAAGGGGCCCTGAGTGGTGGAACCCATTGTGTCCACCAATGGAAAGGGAAATTTCCAAAGGCCAAAAAACCCGGCAATGCCCACTTTTAGGCTTTGGCTTTGGGATGGTTTGGGTTAAAGTGTTTCTTTGCTCCCAAACCTGGAAAAAAGAAGGCTGGATGCGATGGCCCCTGTACGGCTGAGGTCGTCAAAATGGCGGAAGGAGAGGGTAGGGGGTTCTTGGTGGGGCTGGTTTGGGATCGGGCCCCGGTGGAGGCTGAAGCGGGGGGGTGATCCCCCGATCATGACTCTGAGAGACTTTTGGGACTGAGGAAAAGCTTGTGGTGGCGGGGAGGAGGAGGCGGGGGGGGGGAAAAGTTTTGGGCGTGGTTTTAGGCCCGGGGTCGGTCTGCCTTTTTTTGGGCCCAAAAATTGCCTCATTTCAAATATGCTCCCCCTGCATGTGATAAAATGTTTGGGGGTGGGTTAAAAACCCAAGTTTATCCCCTATTATGCGTTTAGGCCAAAGGGGGGCATATGACATCCCTGGGGAATCAGAGGCTTTCTCCAAAAAAGGGCCCCCGGGTTTAGAGGTCCCCGGACCTTTTTGACGGCGATAAGCGAGGAGCGGGGGTTTCCGCTGACCGGGTGGGGGAATCTATCAGCGGGGCTTCTGGACTGCCCTCTCCCTTTTGAGGCGGGACCCGTTTTGCATACCCCATGTCTTTCCCCCTTTGCCAGTGAGAAGCGCTCCAAGCAAATTCGCTGAAAAGACCACTTGGATCCCAATGCGCTCTAAACACAGGTGAAAGGGCAACCTTCCTGGGCCCGCTTGAGCCCCAAACCTGATGAACCCCCAATTTAAAAAGTGGGAAAAAGGGTTTTTAAACCCCCTTTTTAGTTTCCCTGGAAAATTTTGTTTAATGTCCGGGGCCCCACTGAGCCCAAACTGCATGACCCACATTTAAAAAGGGGGGCCCGGAAAAAAGGGTCTTTAACCACCTTTTTTTAGTTAACGGACTGACTACCCCTGTCGGGGCCAAGATGACCCCAAACCTGTTCCCCCTTTAAAAAGGGCCCCGGAAAAAGGATTTTAACCATTTTGGGGGTTTCCTGGCTTGCAATGCCTCCAAAACATGGCCCCCCTGCATGCCCCCCACTTTAAAAAAGTGGGTAAAAAAAGTTTTAAAACCCCCTTTAGTTTCACTGGCATTGACATCCGCCGGGGGAACAGAGCCCCAAACCGCGGGACCCCCATTTTAAAAGGCCCGGGAAAAAAGGAGCTTTCAACCCCAATTTTTTTTAACGGACTTGATTTCCTTCCTGGGGGCCCGTTTGAACCAGGCCGGATTAAGGGGTCGTGAAAGCCAGGGGGGTCCGTCATCATAACCCCGGGGTTTAAAATGCCCTAAATTCGCACAAGGGGGAAAAACTGGGTGAAGCGGTTGGGGAGCGGAATTTTGAGACCCACCTTCCTCTTACACAGTAACGGGGGTAGGTTCCCTCCTTTGAGTTTTAACCTTTGAAATTTCACTTGGAAATATGGTGGTTAAACCTTTTGTTACCCCCAGGGTGCCCTTTTCTTTGGCTTTCTTTTTTTCATTTTACTAAGTGGGAGGAAAAGGGCTCTGACTTTTTTCCTTGCCGGGGAAATTACCCTGTCCTCTGAATAACCACACTGGAAAGGGTTTTCCTGTACCCCTTGTAAATTCAGAGAATTTTTTTTCCCCAGCTATTTTGCTGCAATTTTTTAGATTTAATTTAGAAAATAAATTTTTTAAAAAGAAACCCCACCAGCGTTTCTAAAATTTTTCATTTAAAAATTTGGGTTTTAATCAGGGATTATAGCTTGAAATTTTGAAAAAAAAAATTTTTGAAATTGTTTTAGGTAATAAGGTTTTTTTTTGCCCTTTCAATTACCTTGGTGAATAAAAATTCCCCTTTTTAAATTTTATAAAAGTGGTCAAATAACAAGCGGGGGTGCCAAAAAATAAAAAAACAAACTGTTATGTTTTATTAATAAAGGGTATTTTTTGCCCCTTTCAATTCACCTGGGGTAAATAAAAAATTTGTGTTTTAAATTACTAAAAAGTGGGTCAATAACAGTTGGGGCCAAAAAAGTAAAAAAAACACGTATGATTTTTTGTATTAAAAGTTTTTTTTGCACCTTCAATTAACCTGTGGTGAATAAACAATTGCTTTTTTTAAATTTACGAAATGGTCAATAACAGGGTGGGGGCCAAAGTTAAAAAAAACCCTTTGTTTGTTTTTTGATATTAAAGGTTTTTTTGCACCTTCATTACCTGGGTGAATAAAATTGCTGTTTTAAATTTTGAGTGGCAATAAATTGCGGTGAAAAAAAAGTAAAAAAACAAAATTGATTTTTGTTAATAAAGTTTTTTTGCACCTTTAAATTTCACCTTGGTGATTAAATTGCTTTTAAAAAAATTTACGTAAGTGGTCAAAAACAGTGGGGGGTGCCAAAAAAGAAAAAAACCAACTGTGATTTTTTCCCGTAATAAGGTTTTTTGGAAACAAAAAACCTGTGTGACTCAAATTGCTGGTTTTAATTTAATGAAAAGGTGGATTATCAACAACTTGAAGGGGAAAATTGAAACCTATCAAAATGTATACTGATAAAAAAAGGGTTTTTTTTTGGCTAAAAAAAACCGGGTTTATAAAAAATTGTTTTTTCCCAAATAATTCAAGGGGCCCAAAAAACCAGGAAAATTTTTAAAGAAAACTGTTAATAAAAAAAGTATTCCACTAAAAAATGCTAATTAAGTTTTGTTAATTTTATCCAAAAGTGTTTCTTTAAATAATAGAGTTGTTGTGTTCGCCCGGGGGGGCCCCCCCCCCCCGTCCCCCCCGTAATTTACAGGGAAATTTCCCTTTTTAAAAATTCTCTGTAATACTAAAATTTAAAAACCCTATCTAACAAAATTAAGGATACAGCTAAAGTAGGGGGTTTCTCTGTGCAAAATGATAATTTCGCTGAGCGTTTGGCGGGCAAAACAGGTCTATTCCCTTGAGACGCTGAAACAGGGCTAAACGGGGAAAGCTGTTTTTATGTAAAACGGGTCATTGTTTTTTCCCCAGCCATTCCAACCATACAAACATCCCAGTCATAAACCGCACACACATCTCACCCTCTTATTTTAACTTTTTGCTGGCCCAAAAGGAAGGGGGGGGGAAAAAAGGGGCCCTTTAATAAATTATGCTGATTTTTAAAATTTTGGGAAAAAATTTTTTCACCTAAAAATTCCTTTTAACTTTTGTTTAAAAAAATTGAACCCATCTGAAATGTTATCTTTAAAAAAATGGGTTTTTTCACCCAAAAAAAAGAACCACATCTTTGAAAAAAACTGTTCCCTTTTAACCCTGGTTTTAAAAAAAATTTTCGCCCAAAAAGACCTTTGATTGCGTGGTTTCCCCCGGGGGCAACCCCCCCCCTTTCCCCCTACTTTACAGCTATGCTCCTTTAAAATTTCGCCAATACCAAAAGGAAAATTTTGTCTAATAATTTAAAGGGTCCAAACAAATAACTGTTTTGTTTAATTTTCCTTTTTTGGGTGTTGGGGGGAAAAACGGTCCCTTTTTGGCGTGCAACATATATAAACAAAGGGGGGTTTTTTTTCGAGTATGTGTTTTTCCACTCCCCTCACTCCCAACCCCCCAAATTTTACCTTCTTTTGGGAAAAAAGGGCCAAAAAGCCCGGGGGCCTTTGGCGGTTTAATTTTGCCTTTTACCTAAAATTTGCCGGTTCCCAAAAATCCAAGAAAATTTCGTCCAATTATTTGCGAATTTTAAGCCAAACTAATTCTGAAAAAAGGGGCCGCAAAAAGATCTTTGGGTTTTTTTGGGGAAAAATTTTGAACAACCCTTTTGAACCCCGAAAAGGTTTTTTGTGTAAAAAGGGGAAACAAAAAAAACTGCCAAAATTCAGGAAGGGTTGTACTTCACGGGGTTATCTAACAATTTCGTCTGATTGGCCCCCCCTTTTTCCCCAAAAAAGAAAAAACCCCCAAGGGAAAAAAAAAAAAAAAAAGGGGGTTTTTTAAAATTTTGGGAAAAAGGGGGGGTTTTATTTTAACGGGGGTTTGAAATGGAATTATCAAGCTAAAGTGGTTGGGGGGGGGGGGGTTTTCCCCCCCCCCCCCCCCCCCGGGCAAAACCCCCCCAAAATTTCCCCCCAAAAAAAATTTTAAACCCAAATTTTGAAAGCCAAACCCCCCAAAAAAAATATTTTTCCAAGTTTGGGGGCAAAAACTTTTTGGGAAAACCTTTTACTTAGGGAAAAATAAGCGGAAAAAAAGACCTCCCCCAAAGGGCCCCCGTACCCAAACCGGGATTTGCCCCCCCGCTGGGGCGACAAAAAGGGGTGGATTTTGGGGGGAAACAGGTTTTCCCCCGGGGCCCCGAGTCCGGCCCCCGGGGGCCCCAAGGGCCGAATGGCCAAAGGGGCCCCCGTAAAAGGAAGGCCCCCCCCCAAAAGGCGCACGGCCGGGTCCCGCCCAAGGGGGCCACACCCCCACCCGCACCCGGTCGGGCAGGGGGAACAGCCGGGGCTTTGATTTTTTAAAACCAAACGGGGCCCTTTTTTTATTATGGGGTTTTAAATGACCCCAAACCCCCACCCCTTTCCAAGGGAAAAAAGGGAAAACCTTTAATTTGTTTTTTTTTTTCTGCCCCGTCTTTTACCCCGGCCCCTTTTAAAACGCCCCGTCCCAAAAAGGGTTTCCTTTTCCAGCCCGTCCAAAGCCCTTTTTTATATTGACTTTTCCATATCCAACCCTTTTTTTTTCCCCTCCTTATCAGCCTTCTTAAAAGCCCGCTATTTCCGCCCCAAATAATTTTCCCTGGGTTTTCTCCCCGTCTCCCAAACCACCCCAACCCAAATTTTTTTAACCCCCGTCGATTTTGCCCCTTTCCCAAAAACCCCCCCGCCCCCCAAACCCCTTTCCCCGCTTTTTAAAAAATTTTTAAACTCCCCTGGCCTTTTAACCCTCGGCCCTAAACCCCGCCCTTTTTTCCCCCCCCCACCGGGGCCCTTTTTTTCGGGGGGTTTTTTGGGGGGCTTGGCCAAAAATTTTTCCTCCAAATTTCCCACAAAGGCCCCGAGCCTTACGGGATGCAATTCGGTCCTCAATTTTCCCCCCCTTTTTTCTTGGGGGGGCCCCTAGTCAGGTGATTTGGGGGGGCCCCCAATGGCCATTTTTGGGGGGGGCCCCCCCCCTTTTTTGGGGGTTTAACCCCCCTCCTGGCTAGTTAAGGGGAACCCCCTTGGTTTATGGGGGGCCCCCCTTTCCCCCCAAATGGGGGGGGCCCCAGACCTATAATTTTGGGGACCCTTCAAAACCAAAAATGGGAACCCCCAAACCACCAATTGTTTTAATTATACCCCCTTACAAATTTTTTTAATTTTTTTTTCTAAAAAACAAAAGTGTTTGGGGGTTATAGGGTGCAAAAGGGGGATCTAGAATTTTAAAAATTTTTTAAAAGGGCCCCAGAGTGAAAAAGTTTGCTGGTTACAAAAAAGAAAAAACCCCCCCCATTAACACAGGATTTGGGCCAAAAGGGGAAAAGGGGGGAAAAAAAAAAAAAAAGGAACCCCCGGGGGACTTTTTTATCCTTGGGGTTTTTCTTTTTTTAACGTGGATTTGTGGGGAAAAATGGTGATGTGAGGGTTTTTTTGAGGAACTTCGGATTTAGGGTTTTGTCCCATGTAAAGAATGAACCCCCATCGTTAAAGGGGGTTTTCCCCGCCAAATTTCTTTTTCTTTTTTAGGGGGGGTTTAAAGGGGGTTTTGGGGCAAAAATGCCTTTAAAAAATTTTTGGGGTTTTTTTTAAAAGGGGGGGGGGGTTTTTTAAAAGGGTTTTTGGGTATTTATTAATAGGGGGGGTTTTTAGGGGATTTTATTTCCCCCCTTCCGGCCCTTTCCCAATGGGGAAAAAGGGGTAAACAAGTTTTTGGGGGGGGCGCCAGAAACTTCCACCCAAAAAGGGGTTAGAGGATAAAGATTTTTTTTTTTTTGGGGTTTAAAAAAGAAAATAAGAATCAGGGAATTGTTGGGAAATGTCCCAAAACCTTGCCGGCCTCCCCTGGTTAAAAATGTTAAAGTTTAAACCACTTTTTGGAGAGGAAAAAACAAACCCGTTCAATCCAAAAAATTTTCATTTACGTTTTTCGGGAGCCCTTAAAAAATTTTTCCCCAAAAATTTTGGGGGTTTCATTTTTACAACCCTTTTTTTGTTTTAAAGGGAAAATTCAAACCTCCCCATTTAGGGGGAATTTTTTTCCCAAAAAATTTTCCCAAAATAAAAATTTTTTTTAAAAATAAGAATGATTTCCCCCTTTTTTTTGAAAAATTTTAAAAAAAACCAAAAATTTCTTTCCCAAAAATTTTGTCATTTTCAAAAAATTTAAAAAATTTTGGGAAAACCTTTCTTAAAAAAGGGTTTTTTAAAAATTTTTTTTAAAAGGGAAAATTAGGGAAAAAAATGCTTTTTTAAATGTACAGCAGTTTTGGGGGGGTGTTGTTTTTAAAAATTAATTAATTTTAAATAATTTAAAATTTTTTTTAATCACGGTTTTCCCCCCTTGGCCTCCCTTTTTTTAGTCCCAAACCCCCTTTGGGTTTTAAAAGGCCTCAACGGCCACAACCCTTTTTTTGTCCCCCCTTTTTTTAAAAGGGGAAAGGTTGAGCATTTCCGAAAAAAAAAAACCCAAAACCCCTTCCCGGGGTATCAAAATTTTGGGGGGCCCCCCGGGGGGTTTTTGGGCCCCTTTTTTGGGGACCAACCCCAAAAAAAATCCGGGGCCCCCATTTGGGCCCGAGGCCCGTTAGGGTTCCCGGTTTTGGGTCGAACCCCCCAAAGTTTTTTTTTGTTTGGGGCCTTTTTTGGGGTGCTCCTGCCCCATTCCTGGGGTTTCCCCAAAATGGAATAACCCCCACCCCTCCATTTTTTTTAAGCCCCCTTTGGGTGGACTTCCCTTTTAGGGCCACCCTTTGTTTACTGACAAACCGGTTCCCCCCGACCGGTCCCTGACTCCATGGTCCCCTGTGAAAAAAAAAAAAAAATATATATATATATATATGATTAAACTCCTTGATACATTTAATTTTACTGTAAAATAGCAGGTGACCTTGACTAAAGAATTAAGCAGCAGGTAGACAAGATAAAGAGACATGAACAGTGGACTTGTCTCTCTACAGACAGTGATGGCAGATCGCTAGGATATGCCATCAATGTCTGATGGGTTCAGGTCCCACCTCTGGCTGAATTCACTGTTCAGAAGTGAACACTTCTCACTTCTGACCGATGGCAGGAAATGTCAAATAGTGGCTGCATCCAATAAGCGGGTGCAGCAGTGTCTTTCGACTGCCAAGACCAGGAAGTAAATGGAAGACCCAGGAAGGAGACTTCTTAAACCTGCTTGTTCCAGCACGGCTGTTTATTTCTATGATCCTGGCTCATGATGTCACTGTTCATTCTTCATGTGAACTTGCAACTATTCACAGACAGGCCACAGGGTTCTCTAGCTGGATTATGCTACATATTGAGGCCTGTGATGCGTTGCAGCGTCACGTGAAGGATGAACCATAACATCATCAGCTGAGACCACCGGGAATGGCAGCGACGCAGGTTTAAAAGGTAAGTTTTGGGGTTTTTTTCTGTTTGTTATCATTCCTAAAAACTGAGGAGCATTTTAAACTTATGGGAGACTCATGCAAACATTCGGGAGAGGAAACATTCTTAAGCTGCAATCTAACAATCACTTAAAAACCATGTTCATATTATTAGATACTATTAGATTTGTGTAGTTCAAAATAATTTTTTTATGTTCTTACAGGTAATATAATACTATGTTGAAAAGTCAATAATTCAGAAAGTAATAAAGGGGTCTTTTGAGTCTATATTTGTCATAATGTCCAACAATGTAATTTTAAAAACTCTATTGAACTGCAGTCCGTATAATTTAACCACCCCAAACTAGAACAATACATGTTTGTGTAATGTATATCTTAAATAGAAATGAAAGGGGTTGTTTCTCTAGTGTCCTCTTGAGATAAATACTAATGTATGGATAGCTCACGTCCCCAAGAGCAGGAGCTAGTGCTATAGGGAACCCTAATTTGTAATGTCCATATGCAATTAGATGGCATGTGGACAGTGGTTCTCTCCATGAGACAACTCCTTTAAGGGATCTTAGTCCCCAAATCACAACCTTATTGGGTGTATTATATTAACAAATTTTATTTATATTTTGTGTTTTGCAGTTGGCCAAAGCTGTTCAAGAGCATCCAGTTGTGCTGCTGCCAAGTCATCGGAGCTATATTGACTTCTTATTAATATCGTACGTTATGTTCACTTATGACTTGGCCATTCCAGTCATTGCTGCAGGTGAAGGTAACTATCAACATATATTGTCATTTTTCAACAACATTATCAAGTGAAGGGTGGATTCACGCTTTGGGGTTTTGTCATTTTTTTGTCAACTATTTTTTTAAAGCTTCTTTGTAAACGCTACATATTTAAGATAATGTCAGTTCTTCTGAAGCTGAAAATAATTGCTTTATGGTGTTAAGTATGTGTGTGCTTCCTCATGCCTCCTGAACCAATGTATTGGCTTAGGGCCTGGGCTTCAGGCCTAGAAGAAGCCAGGAGCAATGTCCCAGTGTAGGTGGAATGATGACATCATGCTGCTTATGCCAGACACTAGGTTCCAGAGCTAGCATCTCGACAGGGGGCTATACACTTAGGGCATGTCCCCATAGCAAGAGTTTTCGGCCGGTTTTTCAGCCGGTTTGCGGTTTTTCAGACCGCCTGAAAAACCGACCGAAAATGAACACAATTGTGCTCTATGCAAAACCCGTGCAGCAGTCCCCACTGCACGGGTTTTGCCGTCGGACGGTTTTGCAGCCGGCGGTCCGGCGGCAAAACATTGTAGAAGCACAATCTTCCGTCCGGTTATCGGACGGAAGATGTACTTCTCAATGGGAGGGGGGAGGGCTTTTCTCCGCGCATCGCGGGGAAAAGCCCTTCCCCACCGCGGCCGTGGGGATGGGCGCAAAACAGGACAAATACCGGCCGGCAAACCGGCCGGTATTTGTCCTGTGCAGTGGGGATGCACCCTTATAGACAGCATATATATCTACAGGGGGCTTTCAATCTACAGGGGTTATATATACATACAGGCACTATATACCTACAGGGGGCTATACACCTACAGGGGGCAATATGTAGCTGCAGGGTACATATACGGACAGGAGGCTTATATACCAATAGGGAGCCTTATACCTACCTATATACAAGGGTCTATAAACCTACAAGGGGCTGTATCCATACAGAGGGCTATATACATACAGGGGGCATATATACCTATCTATCCACAGGGGGCTGTATATATACCCAGAGGGGGCTACTATACCTACCTACAGTGGGCCTACATACCTCCCTACTAAGGTCAATAGACCAACCTACTTAATCGTGGGCAAAATTGCTACATATCAGTGGTTATTTTGCTTTTGTGTAGCATCAGTGCTGTATTCACTGTAGTCATGTCATGGTGACCGAAGATGGTGTCTGACCATTCTGTTGTCTCTATATGGCAGTATTGTAATTTATACTGGCGCTTGTATAGTAGCACTGTATACATGTCCCTCAACCTGTGATTAGAAGGTTTCACTTTTACTTTCATGCTTGTATTTATAGTATTGTTTATTTTAGAAAGTGGCGAGGTGCATGACCAAGGCAAAATTTGGAGGCGGATGTTGTATTTGGGCTGGTGAGGGCTTGTGTCAGGGCTGCTTCTTAGTTGTAAACTTATCTTTCAAATATAAAACTGTCACACAGCTTCATCTATTGAAAAGTAAAAATGTTTTGACTCAGAATATAGACACATAAAAACATGATTTTTTTTGAAGTGACAATTACAATGTATGAGTGCGAGGACAGGCCTGTAAAAAGTGGCATGTCCTAAAATGTGGTGGGGATGTGGTCTGTAAAAGGGGAGCAGCAAACTTAGCGACAGCCTTGGGTGGCAAAAGTTCTAGCGGCCACTGCAGGCACCGCCCCAGTCCATCAGTCATTCTCCTCCGTCCCCCACCAGAAAATTTGAACTACTGAGTCAGTGCTGCACGTGACATCCCCAGCTCATCCTCGCCTCTCTCCCAGGCAGTCACCTCGCAGCAGCCATCAGTGGCAGATATGACCCTGCAGCTGCAGTGCGCCTTTGGCTCATGAACAACACATCACAAAAGGTACATAGAGGCTCTGGGGGAAGTGTTATGGATCAGGCTGACTGACCACATGTCATTGCTATATGATATAGCAACTGCATGTGGTCAGTCAGCCATCCTGTTCCCCAGGCCAGTCCATGCAGAAACTCATAAGTTAACTGGGTTGCTGCCTGGCCTGTGACAAGGGATTGCCGACTAACCACATGAAGTTGTAATACATTGGAGAAAAAAAGTATTTAGTCAGCCACCAAATGTGCAAGTTTTCCCACTGAAAAAGATAAGAGAGGTCTGTAATTGACATCATAGGTAGACCTCAAACATGAGAGAAAAAATGAGAAAACAAATCCCAAAAATCAAATTGTCTTATTTGGAAAGAATTTATTTGCAAATTATGGTGGAAAATAAGTATTTGGTCAATAACAAAAGTTCATCTCAATACTTTGTTACATATGCTTTGTTGGCATTCCTCCATGCAGATCTCCTCTAGAGCAGTGATGTTTTGGGGCTGTTGCTGGGCAACATGGACTTTCAACTCCCTTCAAAGGTTTTCAATGGGGTTGAGATCTGGAGACTGGCTAGGCCACTCCAGGAACCCTTTAAATGCTTCTTACGGAGCCACTCCCCTTCTGTTGCCTCTTGGGTGGGTGCTTGGGATTTATTGTCATGCTGAAAAGACCCAGCCACATTCATCTTCAATGCCCTTGCTGAAGGAAGGAGGTTTGTGCTCAAAATCTCATGATACATGGCCCCATTCATTCTCTCATGAACACGGATCAGTCGTCTTGGTCCCTTTGCAGAGAAACAGCCCCAAAGCATGTTGCCACCCCCATGCTTCACAGTAGGTATGGTGTTCTTTGGATGCAACTCGGAATTCTCTCCCTCCAAACACGACAGGTGTGTTTTTACCAAACAGTTTACTTTGGTTTCATCTGACCATATGACATTCTTCCAATACTGTTCTGGATCATCTAAATGCTCTCTAGCAAACTTCAGATGGGCCCGGACATGTACTGGCTAAAGCAAGGGGGACACGTCTGGCACTAAATGATCTGAGTCCCTGGTGGCGTAGTGTGTTACTGATGGTAGCCTTTGTTACATAGCTCCCAGCTCTCTGCAGGTCCTTCACTAGGTCCCTCCGTGTGGTTCTGGGATTATTGCTCACCGTTCTTGTGATCATTTTGACCCCACAGGGTGAGATCTTGTGTGGGGTCCCAGATCCAGGGAGATTATCAGTGGTCTTGTATGTCTTCCATTTTCTAATTATTGCTCCCACAGTAGATTTCTTCACACCAAGCTGCTTATCTATTTCAGATTCAGTCTTCCCAGTCTATTGCAGGGCTACAGTTTTCTTTCTGGTGTACTTCGACAATGCTTTGGTCTTCACCATAGTGGAGTTTGGAGTATGACTGTTTGAGGTTGTGGACAGGTGTCTTTTATACTGATACCAAGTTCAAACAGGTGATATTACTTCAGGTAATGAGTGGAGGACAGAGGAGCCTCTTGAAGAAGTTATAGGTCTGTGTGAGACAGAAATCTTGCTTGTTTGTAGGTGACCAAATACTTATTTTCCACCAAATTTCAAATAAATTCTTTTCCCAAAAT
>JAODAL010045100.1:0-32253 GCA_025379985.1 Phyllomedusa bahiana | reverse complement strand
AATTGAAAGCATTGCTCATACCAAGGACAAGTCCAGCACCTTCCGGTAAATTTGCAGACAGCAAAGTTAGCTATCAATCAATTTTGACTGTTTGTTCTGACTATTATATAGCAAACAAAAAACTGAGCCACCCAGACCCCCTTCTATCAAAACAAATGGTTTATGTGGAAAAATAAGGTGATGACCCCTAAAA
The DNA here is from genome assembly GCA_025379985.1 of Phyllomedusa bahiana. Lineage (NCBI taxonomy): Eukaryota > Metazoa > Chordata > Amphibia > Anura > Hylidae > Phyllomedusa > Phyllomedusa bahiana. The sequence continues at coordinate 32,060 of JAODAL010045100.1, read as the reverse complement.
ATTTTTCTAGCTCCCAGTTCAAAGCCGGCCATGGAAGTACGCTACACTACTCACACTCTCCAATACTGCATTTTTTCTTGACATTTTAGCATAATGAATAAAACATTAAGCCCTTTACTCTGAAATTTACCTGTGAGAAGTGGGCACCTGAGGGGAAGGTGAACTAGCCCCCCCAGTAATGAAAAAGTAAGATTGTGTAAGAAGAAAACTGAACTAAAAATGTAAAGAAGAAACAGGAGAACATTTTTTTTTCCCCCAATTTTGCACAATACAACAAAAGAATCATATAATTGGGAACTGGTATCTAACTGTATGTACTTACCAACGAAAAGATGGCGGGTGGAGCAAGTAAAGGCGTTACAGCACATTGGTGGGCTAAAGCAAAAGTTTGCGAGTGGTCCCCTCCCTTCTAAACAAGGTTAATGTGTTTTCCCTGAAATAATACAAATTTTTAATTACCTCACCTATCCAAAGACCACCACAGTTTAATAATAATAATAAAATAATTTTTATTTCAAGCGCCAACATTTTCTGGGCATTTTAAAAATTAAAGGGTAAACATACAGTCTTTAAACACATTAAAAGTATTTACAAATGAGACACAAGGTTGAACCCCCGCTCGGAGAGCTTACAATCAATTAGGGGTATGGGTGAAACATACGTAAAAGTACCAAGTTTACAAGGGCCCCACTTTTCCCAAAAAAGGGGGGTGGTTACATAAAAAGGGTAAACTGCCACCCAACTGTACATCATATACAGTTTAAGTGCCGGGATCCCAATGCAGGGAGTGACAGATTGTGTGATACATTGATTTTGGGGGGGCCAAACCGAGAAGATTTATTTTCAGGCCCTCTTAAAACTGTGAGGTTGTGAATGTCCCCTGATCGCCCCGGAGCATATTCCAGAGAATTGGTGCCGCACTGTGAAATTTTGAGCGGGCAGGGGGAGGTTGGGATGAGGGAAGTAGTCTGATATCACACAGAGCGGAGAGCACGGTAGGGCGGTAGACAGAACGGGGAGGAGATTAGGCAGGAGCAGCCGGGAGAGCTTTATGGGTGGAGTGCCCGAGTTTAAAACTGTATCCTGTACTGAGGGCAACCATGCATGACTGACACAGGAGAGGCATAGTAAGCGGCGGGGGAAAAAACAAGCCTGGGTCCATCCTGGGCAATTGGGGAGGGAGAGTTTGCAAGAGGGAACCGATAACAAGGGTTGCATATCAAGACAAAAGAAAAAGCGTAATGAAGTTTGAGTCGTTTACAGGGAAAAAAGGACAGATTTTTGGGGATATTTTTGAGGGGGCAGGTGACAGGAGCGGGGAAGGGGGTTGGGTAAATGGGGGGAAGGTCAATCAGAACAAAAAAAACCCCAACATCGGGCTGCTGCCTAGGGGAAATGGTGGGACCACAACAGAAAAAGAAAACAGGGGGGGGTTGGTTTGTAGATGGCGGAAAAACAAAAGTTCAGTTTGGAGGTTTTGTTTCAGATGGGGGAAAGGGCATATGTCAAGACACGGCAGACATTCACTGGGGTTTTTTTTAGCAAGGCGGAGTGTTTTTCATAGAGGGGGTGTATAATTGGGTTCATCCGCATAGAGATGGGACGGAAGCCAAATCTACGATGGTTTTTCCAAGGGTACTTTACAAAAAAGAGGAAGGACCTAGAACGATCCCTGAGGAACCCCCCAAAATAAGAGGAAGAGGAGAGGAGGGCGAACCAGAAAACAGACCTGAAGGAGCGGGCCCAGAGAGGGGAGACGAGAACCAAGCAGACGGGGTCCTGGAGGCCAATGGGCTGAAATGCTAGGAAATTGGTTCAGTCCAGTCATGATCAGGGGGGTCAGCCTCCGCTTAGCCTCCACCGTCGCCCAGACCACCCCGCACCACCAGGACCCATCCTACACCTTCTCCTTCCCCAGTTTGACGACCTGCACGCCGACAGCTGCCAGTCCTAGCAGCCACCTTCTGTCTTCCAGGTTTGGGAACAGAAGAAACCATTAACCCAAACCATCCCAAAGCCCAAAAGCCTGAATGTCGGCAATGCCAGTCACTGTGGCCTTGGAAATGTTGCCTTTCTCGTCTGGTGACACAGATGGGTTTCCGCCCACGTCATTGGCCCTCTCCTGCCCCCAATACCTCCAGATAGCCGAGAGGCCATTTCTTTGCCAGAAAAGCAGTCCCTGCGCCTGGCCCAGCCACGTGTCATCTAAAATTTCAAGCGGCGTTGTCCTGCTCTGGTCCGGAACATAGTCATCTCACAACCGAAACATGGACTAAGTAAGCACGGCCAAGGCCCGCTATATCTCAGTTACAGCTCACTGGGTGACGCTGGGTGGATGTGCCTGGGGGTGCGGTGGCTCTCAAGCTCGGCGCACGCTCTTCAAAACCTGCAGGATGGTTGCAGGGCTCTTTCCCCCAAGGATCCTCTGGTGCAACACTGCCCAGAGACACCGAGGCCGTGTTGAAATATGGAATCAGCCTTGGAGACCGTCCACACACAGTCAGGACTGTGACGGCTCTAAGAACGAGACCGGCGCGTGGCTGGGGTGACAAGAACCTTGTGCCAGCAAGGTGAGTGCGATAACGGGCCGAAAATCTGCTGGCCGCCGCCCATAAGATCGGTAGCTGGAGCACATCCCTTGCCTGGCACATGTCATGAAAACCTTGTCGTCTCCATAAACTTTCTTGACACTCATAGCACCGCGTGGTCTGGACTGCCGTGCTGAAGAAGGCTCAGGTCTGAGTTCGCACTCCGCCGTTCGCACCCTGCTTCATCCCTCCTGGCTGCGTTGCAGCGTCAGCTCGCCTCCCTTCACCGTCAACCGTCTCATGTTGACGTGCAACGACGCTGACTTCCACCATCCACATGCTCAGCATTGAGGCATCAGCGCAATTGCCATTACGCAGTACGAAGTTACACATGGTCCTGACAAGCAGCGGTACGTACTCGGGGTGTTGACCACCGAGATGGAGGCAGGTGAAAGAGCTCTGCACCAACCTTGCCAGTTTTGAAGAAGCCACCTAAATGGTTCAGTGCGGACAATGCCCTTGTCAGCATGAGCATTGTAGGTATCTTAGTTCTGGAACGATCGATGGACACCTCTGAAACAACAGGTCCCGCCAGCGACGGAGGATGAGACGACACAGATGCGGACACGGAGCCTTTCCTCCATCAAATCCACAATGCCGAAGATTCACAATTTTCAATCGGACTTCATTATGCAGTGGTTGGTTCTGGGGTCCAAGCTAGTGACAAGTTGGCGCATCAGCTCTCAGGGTGCATCAACTCAGGCAAGCCAGGGCTGTGGTTGAAGCTGTGCCGGAGGCAGCGTAGGAGGAGGAGGAGGAGGTATTCCTAGACCCCGATGTTACCTACGTCCCTGCCTTGGAAAGAGGTTGGCTGCGACTTTGAGGCGGAGGAGTAAGATGAGGAAGATCAGTTTGGCTAGTGCCCCGTGCGACCCATGAGGCTTGTGGAACTCAAGGCTCCATCTCATCACATGAGTGCTTGGGATGCTCCATTTCCTCCAACATGACCTCGCATTAAGGCCATCAAAATGAACATCATTACTGGGTGGCCACCCTCCTGGATCCGCCGGTACAAAACAAAAATCAGCACTTTCCTTCCACCCACCCAAATAAGATTAAAATGCAGGAAATGGAGAACCTTTGGCTGATTGAATCAACTGAGACATCTGTTGCGTCTGCTTCACGTTCCCCAAAAGTACACGGTGGAACCAACATCAGCGACGTGACAGCAGTAGAGTGCCAGTAGGCGTAGCGGCAGCAGCAGGCAAGGTGCAGAATCCTAATGGTTGACCCATGTCAATCTTTTGTTTACCCCACCGTCACCAACGCATGCATGCGGGCACACATATTCCAACACACATACATCAGCTAAAAAACATGGTGCACAACTATCTGCGTCACAAAATCGAGGTTTTTGCATGTGTTCCGGACCCAATAGACTTCTGGGTATCCAATAATGGAGACGAATCCCGAGGCCTGGCTCGTCACGCCATAGAGGTGTTGTCCTGCCCAGCAGCCAGCGTCATATCTGAGCTGACCTTCAGCACAGCTGAGGAGTCATTACAGACAAACGCATTCCGGCTTTCCACAGATAATGTGGATCGTTTGAATTTCATCAAGATAATCAGCATCGGGATCTTCTCTGGATATGTTGTGGCCCCAATTGCCGAGGTCACCGATTAGATGCCGGGTACTTTCACATTCCTTTTCAAACAGTAACTGGTCCTCTTGAAAACTTTTTTTTAAAATGATCAGTTCTTACTGCAATTTTTTATTCCCTTTTCCCAACAGTTTCATTTTATGGTTTTGCTGTGAGGTATATGACTGTAAGAAACAGCAAGGTTTCATGACAACACCGTATTCCATTTACTCACTTTAATCATAAGAAGTTATTCGCATTGTCCATGGTATTTTGAGGTCATGTTGCTGTGAGATAACAGCAATAATCATGGTCCTTCGGAAACAGAAATGTGACTTCCTAATTGGCATTTCTTCTCCCTCACAATTTTTAATAGTGGCTGGAAAGTCCAAATTTATAATTTTTTGGGTTCATGATTGCAGTGAGATACGCTTTAATAATGGTCCTTTGGAATAGAAATGTGGCTTCTAAGTGGCATTTTCTCCCCTCACAATTTTTAACAGTGGCTGAGAAGTCAATTTTTAGTAATTTTTTTTGGGTGTCATGCGCTTGAAATGCATGCAATACTACAGATCCTATTATAAAAAAATGTTGTTTCTAACAGCACATCTTTGTTCTTCACAATGACCAAAGTGCTCAAGGTCATGTATTGAATTTTTGGGGGCATTTTTCTGTGACATGCAGCTATAACTAACAGGTCCTATCAAAAATGTTGTTTATAACAGACATTTGTTCTTCACAATTGATCAAAGTGGCTCCAAGGGTCATGACTTTGAATTTTTCTGGGGCATTTTGCTGCTACTTGCAGTATACTACATGTCCTATGTCTAAAAATGTTGTTTCTAATCAGTACATTGTTTCTTCACAATTGGACCAAAGTGGCTCAAGGGTCATGCTTTGAATTTTTGGGGGCATGTTTGCTGTGACATGCACTATAAACAGGTCCTATTCTTAAAAAATGATTGTTTCTAACAGACATTTTTCTGCAGAATTGCAAAGTGTCTCAAGGGCGATGTTGCTGTCAAAACAGGAATAGGTAGACACTGTTAATGGACACATATTGGCAAAATGAACTTGTTTTTTTGCAAGACTTTAACATAGCTATCCAATCCCTGTATTGAGACAACCCATTTAATACAAGAAAAAAAGAGAAACAAAGACATGGTGGGAATTCCATTCCTATTTTAAAAATGTGTTTTTCTAGAATTAAAATACTAAAAAACATGCAATGTACAAAATAGCTGTTAAAAAAATTCCTCTGAATTGTACAAGGAGGTACAGGAAATCTTGACCAGATGTAGATTATTCAGAGAACATGGAGTATGGAGCACAGACAGATAACAAAAGTACAGAGACCATTTCCACCAGCACGTTGAAGTAAAATGAGAAAAAGAATGCCAAGATAAATGGGCACCTGGGCGTAACAGGACGTTAAACCACCAGTATTATACAAGTGAAGCTCAAATTGTCCACACTCATACGGAGGGCAACGCTACCCGAGTTATTTAAGTGTAAAGATGGAAGGTTGAGTTCTCCACACTTTCCGTTCCATCCCGCACTCTGCATTCAGCAACGACCATTTTTCGTTCAGCGTCATCAGGCATTTTAACCTGCGTGTTAAATAGATGACGGACGCCACCGGGCTTTCCACCGCACCCACTGAACTCCGGCCCTGGGCATGCTGTGGCCCAGGACAGGTATAGTTTTTCAATGGTCCATGTGAAACTAAAATGGTGGTTTAAAGGACTCCTTTTTCAGGGACTTTTTAATGTGGGGTCATGCAGGTTTGGGGCTCATGCGTGGCCCAGGACAGGTATAGTCAATGTCCAGTGAAACTAAAATGGTGGTTGAAAACTCCTTTTTTCCGCCACTTTTTAAATGTGGGGGTCATGACAGTTTGGGGGCTCTGCTGTTGCCCAGACAGGGTATAGTCAATGTCCAGTGAAACTAAAAATGGTGTGTTGAAAGACTCCTGCCTTCATGGGCACTTTTAATTTGTGGGTCAGCAGGTTTTGGAGGCGTCATGCTGTGGCCCATGACAGGTATAGGGATTCATGTCCGTGAAACTAAAAAGTGGTTGAAAGACACCTTTTTCCGGCAACTTTTTTAAATGTGGGGGGGTCATGCAGGTTTGGGGCACATGCTGTGGCCCAGCGACAGGTATAGTCCAATGTCCAGTGAAACTAAAATGGTGGGTTGAAAGACTCCTTTTTCCGGCCTTTTTTTAAATGTGGTGGGTTCATTCAGGTTTGGGGCTCATGGCGCTTTCCCAGGAACAGGGATATTCATATGTCCCATCTACAAGTAAGATATGGGTTCAAATCAAACAGGCCTTCTGTGCACTTTTTAATTTGTGGGTGATCCAGGTTTAGCAGGTCAGTCTGTGGTACAAGACAGGGAAAGTAAATGGTCTGTGACTTTTTTCTGTGACTTTTATAACCCTAAGTGTGTTGCCTAAATGTTAGGACGTATCCATTTGAACTGTTGTGGATGTTACATTCAGCTTCTCCAGCCGTTGTTTGGTGTAATAATGAGGTGTTGTTGCTCTCCCATAGACTTTAATGGTAATCGCTCTAATCAGATGCTCACTATCGAAAAAACCTTATCGATAAGCGGCCGACTAACGACTAACGATTCGATCGTCGATAGCCAACGCAATCGCTCAACCACTATAATTAACCTTTGCTTGTGAATTATGGCTACCTAAAAAATATATATTTTTGGGCACGTTGAAAAAGACGGTTTTATTTTTGTCAGCACACCAGCAAAACAACCTTAATTAAACCCCTGGATGTAAAATTTGGCGCAATAGAATGAGCCAACCACAAACTAGTAGCTTTTGAGCGTGGTTACAATGGCGTATTTTCTACGCCACAGCAACAAGAGATAAAATGTGTAATTAACCTTTGCTTGTTGATTAGGCTACTCAAAAAAAATATATATATTTGGCTAAAGATAAAAAGACGGTTTATTTTTGTCATCACACCCAGCAAAACAACGCTTAATTAACCCCTGATGTAAATTGCGCAATAGAATTGAGCCACCCACAAACTAGTAGCTTTGTAGCGTGTGTTGACACATGGTGTATTTTCTACGCCACACAACAAGAGATAAAATTGGAATTAACGCTTGCTTGATGAAATTAGGCTACCAAAAAAAATATATATATGTTGGGGCGTTTAAAAAGACGTTTATATTTGTTAGCACCCATTGCAAAACAACGTCTTAATTAACCCCTGGTATGTAAATTGCGCAATAGAATTGAGCCCCACAAAGTTTTTAATTTTTATTTTTTGTTTTTTTTTAAGTAGCTTTGTAGCTTGTTACAAAGGCGTATTTTCTACGCCACACAACAAGAGATAAAATTGTAATTTTAACCTTGCTTGTGAATAGGCTACCAAAAAAAAATATAATATTAGGCGTTGAAAAGACGGTTTAATTTTTGTCAGCACACCAGCAAAACAACGCTTAATTAACCCCTGGATGTAAATTGCGCAATAAAATTTGAGCAGCCAAAAATGAAGTTGTAATTGTATTGTAAAAACGCTGTTTCTTTAAATGAAACAACAGGAACTGGTTTAGATCCCACTTGGATATTGAATGTATATGCAGCTGCAGGGGACCACATTTGGATTCAGATCCAATACCCCAAAAATCAGAAATAGAACATTCAGAAACAGTCTCTGAGACAAGCTGAGACACCCCACAAAAATCGCTGTGTTAAAAATCAGTTCTTCAGAAAGCGCTATCACCCGCAGCAGCACCTTCCCTGTCAGTACAGTGAGAGGAGTGGGGAGCTCCCACGGCGCGCTCGGTCTTTTAAAAGTGCGGTGACGTCACAGAATCCCCCCGGTCCTGAAATTTGGGTCATCTGCACAATGTCATGCAGGGTATGCCCTTCTTCCTCCCCGAGTGCTTGCCCCATGTAACGCCATGTGCTCGAGCCATTTTATCATCACAAGCATTCTTCTTCTTCTTTTTATTCTTCTTCTTCTTCTTCTTCTTCTTCTTCTTTTGCTCTTCTTCTTCTTCAACTTAAGACCCGTTTTTTGGAACATCTTAGTGACATTTCTAATGCTAATAAAACCAATAAATCTAATATAGCCCAACATTGTATTTCGCAACATGGATCTCAGACTAATAGTCTCCTGTTATGCAATAGAAAAAATTCCTAAACCAACACGAGGGGGAGATTGGGAATATCGCTTGCGCGATAGGAAGCCTTTGGATATTGCTATTAAATACTATTATGCCCAATGGAATGAATCTCCGCTGTGAAGTCATGTTCCACCATTAACTTGTTTGGGTGTAATTTTACCTTAACTTCTGTTTCTCATGAATATACTTCTTATGTGATTTCGAACTCTGGTCTATCTTATTTCATTTATGTTTTTTTTTCCTAATATATAATGTTTATAGACCATTATTAGTATCTATTTTTATTATGTTCTAGCTCAATTAGACATGCAAGCTTGTCGTGCTGTTTTTGTTATTCTTAGCATGTACTTCTGTCTGCTTAACTGTTTACATCATATAACATTGTACTTTGTATTGCAGACCTTTGTTTTTGTTTTTCTTGGGCTGTGTAGTCTCGTCACCTGGCTGCATTCCTGTTACTTGGTTACTCAGCCTTCTGACAATGCGTTCTGTTGTCAGGTTCGGGTACCGGTGCAACGTCACTTCCGCCTAATGGAACGCAAGCAGTCTTTGGCTTTGCTCCATGACGAGTATTTCCGTTTCCGGTTTCCGGCCGTACCTGTTACAACGCTATTGCCATTGATTGGCATTGAGAACCTTATGTTCAGGTAAGCGCGCTTCACGTGCCGACACTTATTATCTTATTTCTTTGTTCTTAAAACACTATAAGAGGGTGTTATGTATACTATTCGGTAGCTTAGACTAAGGGCTATTTGCGGCCCGAAACGTGTCAGCTGCTATATCCACCCCTCTGACCATTCTTGTTTTCACGTTTGCTTTGCTGGATTATTTTGCTTCGTTTTTAATTATTTCCAAATAAATTGCATTGCTTTTACTAATATACCGACTGGTGCCAATCAACTTCTACCACTTGCCTCGGACTTCATTGCGTCACATGGAACGCGGATTAGAGCACAGTCTGGGTAAATCTACCACAGCAGATTAAGAAGAGGTGAGCTGGCTTTTTTTCTCTGTTTTACAGCTGTTTCTCTTTGCCATCATCTCCCGGTCCAGATGCTCCTGCTCCTCGCTACTCATGGCGCCAGCAGTCGTTCAGCGAGGCGATTGCAAAGAGACAACAGTATGTGTCCAACCATCCTAAGGTACAGAAGCTGACCGTGCTCCTGTCCAAGTTGTTGTTACTGCAGTCCCTCCCTTTCCAAATGTTGAACTCTGCACCGTTCAGAGAACTAATGGCTTGTGCCGAGCCGAGATGGAGAGTTCCAAGCCGTAATTTCTTTTCCAAAAAGGCAGTACCAGCACTTCATAAATAAGTAGAACAGAAGGTGAGCCAGTCCTTGAGCTTATCGGTTTGTTCCAAGGTGCATGGCAGCGCGGACATCTGGAGCTGCAACTACGGTCAGGGCCAGTACATGTCCTTTACGGCCCACTGGGTGAATCTACTTCCTGCCCAGGCACACGAACAACTTGTCTGCCTTCTCCTCCTCCACCACCACCATCATCTCAGCCTCCACAAGTACTGCATCATTATATAACATGTGTAGGGCACAGCGGTGTCACGCAGTTCTACACCTGGCTTGCGTCGGCGAACGAAGTCACACAGAGGAGGAACTGCTCCGCGTCATGCAGCAAGAAATCAATGTGTGGCTTTCTCCGCGCCAACTGCAAATCGGAACCATGGTGACAGACAATGGGAGTAACATGGTGTCCGCGCTGCACCGAGGAGGGATGGTCCATGCGCCCTGCATGGCGCATGTGTTCAATCTGGTTGTGAAAAGGTACCTTAAGTCTTCCACCTATCTTCTGAATATTCTGAAAATGGCCATGAAACTGTTCATGCACTTCATCTATTCCTACAAAGCCAGGAAAACCCTCCTCGAATCGCAGCGGCAGAACGGCCTCCCCCAACACACTCTGATATGCGATGTTTTCATCCGTTGGAATTCCAGCCTGCACATGTTGGACCGACTGTATGAACAGAGAAAGGCCATTAACGATTTTTTGATGATCCAGGCGGACAGGAGTACTCCCCTGTGTAACTTTGATGTCAGCCAGTGGCAGCTCATGCGTGACACCTGCCGTTTGTTGAGGCCTTTCAAGGAGGCGACCTTATATGTCAGTTGCCAGGACTACGGGATGAATAACGTCATTCCACTGCTTCATGTCCTGGAACAGATGCTGAAAAATCTGTCTGGGCAGGGGACTGGAAACGTGGCGACTACATCTTGCGGCCACATGAGTCCGGTGGGGACTGAAATGGAGGAGGAGGAGGAGGAGGAAATTGGAGCAGAAGCATTGTCTGGTGAAATGAGTGGATTTCTACCCAGGTGACAAGAGAGGAGGAGCAGGAGCAGCTGGAGGAGGTAGATGGAGATGACGAAGACGAGGCAGATGACCCCGCAAGCACCGTGGCAGTATACAGTGGAAAATGGAGGCAGGGAGCCCCTTGTAGTCACTTGTGCAGATGGCCCGCAGCATGCTGATTTGCCTGGCTAGTGACAGCCGAATAGTCAGCATCCGGCAGAGGGATGACTTCTGGCTCTCCACCCTATTGGACCCTCGCTACCGGTCCAAAATGGGAGCCTTTTTCCCAGCTGCTGAGAGGGAGGACAAACTCAAATACTATAGGGAAATCCTCCGTAGTCAGTTGGCCGCTGCCTATGTGCGGCATCGTCCCTCCTCTGACAGGTCTGACCGGGGGGTTCTTCAGCGCTCACGTACTACTGCTGCGGCTGCTGGGGGAACGTGGGGGGGTAGGAGCAGTACCAGCTCCAGCAGCAGCAACCTAAGTCTGGAGTCACTGATGAGCAGCTTCCTTCACCCGCCTAGTGAGGAGGGCAGTCGCCAGCAGCAGCAGGACCTGGAGCAGACCCTGAACCAACAGGTGGTGGCCTACTTGGACAGCACTCTGCCACCCCAGTTAGAAGATCCGCTGGACTACTGGGCAGCCAAACTGGATGTGTGGCCGCAACTTGCCGAGTTTGCAGTGGAGAAGCTGTCCTGCCTGGCCAGTAGTGTGGCATCAGAGCGGGTGTTCAGTGCGGCGGGGGCCATTGTTACCCCAAGGAGAACCCGCTTGTCCACGGGAAATGTGGAACAACTGACCTTTGTCAAGATGAATCAGGCGTGGATCAGCCAGGATTTCCACACACCAATGGTTTGGCGTCAGACTACATCAGCCATGACGCCTCTCCCAAACTGTGAGAAATGAGTCTGGGTTCAAACTACCTGCCTCAGTCACTATTCTGATGCCACCATCCGCCTGATGCCACACATCTGCTGACAGTTTCTCCATCAGCCTACCACCATCTTTACCAGGGACTGGTATTGCCACCCACCTCCACACTCTGTCATTGTGCCACTCCCTGACCTCATGCTGCTTCTGCCGTCACCTCCGCGCTCTGTCATTGTGCCACTCTGACCTCATGCTGCCGCTGCTGTTGCTGGTGCCGTGACATCCACACTGTGTCATTGTGCCACTCTGTGGCTTACTCCTGTTTTTGCCACCTCCAGAATCTCATTATGCCACTGTCTGACCTCATGCTGCTGCCACCGTCACCTCCATTCTCTGTCATTGTGTCACTCTGGGGCATACTACTCTTTTGCCACCTCCAGAATGTCATTGTGCCATTGTCTGACCTCATACCGCTGCTGCCGTGACCTCCACACTCTGTCATTGTGCCACTCTGTGGCCTATTCCTGTTTTTGCCACCTCCAGAATGTCATTGTGCCACTGTCTGACCTCATGCTGCTGCTGTGGCTACTGCCGTATCCTCCACACTGTGTCATTGTGCCACTCTGTGGCCTACTCCTGTTTTTGCCACCTCCAGAATGTCATTGTGCCACTGTCTGACCTCATGCTGCTGCTGTGGCTGCTGCCGTAACCTCCACACTGTGTCATTGTGCCACTCTGTGGCCTACTCCTGTTTTTGCCACCTCCAGAATGTCATTGTGCCACTCTCTGACCTCATGCTGCTGTGGCTGCCGCCGTCACCTCCACACTCTGTCACTAATGTTGCCACCTGAGCTCTCAGCTTGTTTTTTTCCAGCTTTCGCTGGCATGACTTTATCAGGCTACATTCCCGCTTCAGTTTTTTGGTCAGTTTGGAACTCTTAAGTGCCCAGGGAATTTTATAGTGAAGCGATTCTAAGAGCGGCGGCAGTCATGTGCGTGTCATACTAAAACACAACATTGTATGAAGACCAAACCGAGCTCCCTCTGCATATTTAAGCATGGCACAACATTCTACAGCACTCTGCAGGCTCTATGCAGCCTGGAAATAGTTGTTTTTTAACGTGATTCGTCCCGAAGTAATTCAGACCGAAATTAATTTTGTCTGGAAATTCGGCGAAGTGACTGAATCGAATTTTTGAGAAATTTACCCATCTCTACTTATTATCAGTACAAACGGGATTAAACTGAAAGGAGACACCAATGTGAATAGATAAGACAGGATCCACCAGTCAAATTAGGAGATAGTCACAGTTCACCCTTTCCCCTCCCTGTACAGTAATTTCTTCAAAGGTCACAGAGTATGCCTATAAAATTCTCCTATAGAAGTCAATGGGACTGATCCAGTTCACAGGCTCCTATATGCATGAATCTGCTGTAAAGCATCTAAGTGCTGTTAAAGCAGTGCAGGCAAGAAAGCTTTCCCCACAATCATATACAGACAGGAGAATTGAGAAATCTACAATCAGAAAATAAAAACAGCTAAGAAGAAAAGAATATGGATCAGTGAATAAGTAAAAAAAAAAATGCCGGCAGATTCCCTTTAAAAGCTCCCATTCCGGACATATCTAGTGACAGCTAAATTAGCTACCACCTGAAGGTAGAAAGTTTTGTCAGTGCCCCTAGGTTTATTAAAAAATAAATTATGCTAGATCATGGTGAAAAAAAGACTAGCATCTTATATGTCTCACGAGACAAATTTGAGGTGATATCAAATCCATAGATGTCCTATTTAGAAAGCCCATCATGATAAACAGTATATCTGCTTTCATGATGTCTGGCTCCTAATAAACTACCCGTTTTTGTCTTTACTTTGTATGTTAGGTCTTCCTCATTGTGTGTGGATATTTATATCTGGCTGTATAACCTGAAATACGTTTTTTATGTTGTTGTTATAAGAATTATTGTTATATTTAATGGTCTAGCTCTTGTCATCTGCAATATTTCAGCAATTAGAGTGTAAACTCTATTCATATAACAATGTGATCATTTGCATTTATAAGCCTTGTAATGTGTTCTTGTATGATTTTTTTCAGATGGTGTTCCTCTATTTACCAAATACTATTAAATAAAAATCTTTGAAAGAGAAAGAAACAAAATAAAGTTTTTTTTTTTATATATTAAAAGATGTATAGGCCTTACTATTCACATATAAAGGGGACTAGGGATTTGAAGGAGGTGAGGTTTTGGGCACTATTCTGGTCATGGCTATTTTGCAACTGAAACTTTGAAAGTCATGCACACAGACATAAATGTGTATTTTTACTGCTGTTTACATGTAATCCAAGGCTATATACAGTAGGTATATATACAGTATACTGCAGCAGCAATAAAAATATACATTTACGTCTGGAATAGCCTGTGTGCATGCAAATTCAACTAGGGCTTTGAAGGAGGTGAGGTCTTGCGCACTATATATATATATATATATATATATATATATATATTGTAACGGAGGAGTGGATCCGCTGGGCCAACGCAAGCGATGATAGCTAAGCCACGCCAGGGAACGGAGTCTAAGTAACCCCCGGTTTTCGCCAGAGCCCGCCGCAAAGCGGGATGGACTTGCTGCGGCGTGAGGCTACCAGGTCGTTACCCCTGACATGACTTGCTTGCGATGGCGGCCGGGGTACGGCGTGGTACAGAAACGTAATCCGGAGGCGTAGTCGGGGACAGGCAGAAGGTCAGGGCAGGCAGCAGAGGTTCATAGTCAGAGACGGGCAGACGGTCAGGGCAGGCGGCAAACAGGCAAGGTCAGGAAACGTAAGCAAGCGGACTGGTACACGGGAAATCAAGGCTGAACTCTATACACTCTAAACGCTTCAAAACACACCAACAGACTGGCAGCGAGTGCTAGGGGCGTCTACCATATATAGGACCAGCGGCCTTCAATTAACCAATTAAAGGCGCGCTGGCCCTTTAATTCCAGACCAGCCGTCGCGCGCGCGCCTTAAGCAGGGATTATGCACGCGGCGGCTGTCAGAGTTGGAGACATGAGCGGGGACTGGTAAGTACGGGGTCTCCCGGGCAAGAGGAGAAGGACCACGGCTGCGGACAGCCGCAGCAGCCGTGCCGGACCCCGTGCGCACAGGGGGGACGGCCGCGGCGAGCTGCGGCGCTGCGCGCCGTGACATATATATATATATATACACTCACCGGCCACTTTATTAGGTACACCATGCTAGTAACGGGTTGGACCCCTTTTTGCCTTCAGAACTGCCTCAATTCTTCGTGGCATAGATTCAACAAGGTGCTGGAAGCATTCCTCAGAGATTTTGGTCCATAAATGACATGATGGCATCACACAGTTGCCGCAGATTTGTCGGCTGCACATCCATGATGCGAATCTCCCGTTCCACCACATCCCAAAGATGCTCTATTGGATTGAGATCTGGTGACTGTGGAGGCCATTTGAGTACAGTGAACTCATTGTCATGTTCAAGAAACCAGTCTGAGATTATTCCAGCTTTATGACATGGCGCATTATCCTGCTGAAAGTAGCCCATCAGATGTTGGGTACATTGTGGTCATAAAGGGATGGACATGGTTAGCAACAATACTCAGGTAGGCTGTGGCGTTGCAACGATGCTCAATTGGTACCAAGGGGCCCAAAGAGTGCCAAGAAAATATTGGCCACACCATGACACCACCACCACCAGCCTGAACCGTGTTACAAGGCAGGATGGATCCATGCTTTCATGTTGTTGACGCCAAATTCTGACCCTACCATCCGAATGTCGCAGCAGAAATCGAGACTCATCAGACCAGGCAACGTTTTTTCCAATCTTCTACTGTCCAATTTCGATGAGCTTGGGCAAATTGGAGCCTCAGTTTCCTGTTCTTAGCTGAAAGGAGTGGCATCCGGTGTGGTCTTCTGCTGCTGTAGCCCATCTGCCTCAAAGTTCGCCGTACTGTGCGTTCAGAGATGCTCTTCTGCCTACCTTGGTTGTAACGGGTGGCTATTTGAGTCACTGTTGCCTTTCTATCAGCTCGAACCAGTCTGCCCTTGCTCCTTGTACCTCGGCCATCAACAAGGCATTTCCCCCCCACAGGACTGCCGCTCACTGGATGTTTTTTCTTTTTCGGACCATTCTCTGTAAACCCTAGAGATGGTTGTGCGTGAAAATCCCAGGAGATCAGCAGTTTCTGAAATACTCAGACCAGCCCTTCTGGCACCAACAACCATGCCACGTTCAAAGGCACTCAAATCACCTTTCTTCCCCCATACTGATGCTCGGTTTGAACTGCAGGAGATTGTCTTGACCATGTCTACATGCGTAAATGCACTGAGTTGCCGCCATGTGATTGGCTGATTAGAAATTAAGTGTTAACGAGCAGTTGGACAGGTGTACCTAATAAAGTGGCCGGTGAGTGTATATATATAGTTTTGTAAGCCTTGCAAAAAGAAGGATTTCGGATGTGCATCAAATCAGTCATCCTCAGCAGCCATGGCATGGTGTGAAATTTGGTACCCTTGAAGTGTTTCTTCAGCTTTGGAAAAGATGATAGTTGGAGGAAGCTAGATCTGGTGACTAAGGTGGGTGGTCACCCAGCTGGACGCCTAGCTCCACCAAGTTTGCCGGGGTCACGTGTGCAGTGTACATGGAGGCATTGTCTTGCAGGACCAGAATTCCTTTGGACAGCTTGCCGCAGCTGTTGGCCTTCAGAGCTGCTTTCAATCGGTCCAAAAGTTCAATGTAATACTTTGCATTGATGATGGAACCTGCTACGGGGCCCCTGTGACACATAAGAAGACATCGGTATTTGAAATAGCACATGCTAACTGGCAGGAAACCCTTATCACTTTTTGCACCAGGGACCAAGAACATGTGATATATGTGGTGGCAGCAAGAACATCCCAACAGGGAACATGGAGGTTCAGCTGGCAGGGCCCTAGTTAGAGTGGGTGCGGTGGGAGCCAGGGCTTCCGTCAGTCATCTATTAACCATCTCATAGCCACATGCAGGTAAATCAAAAGGGGCGCCCACCCATTACTAATTCCTATTTTTAACATATCACCGAGCGCCTTTTTGATTAGGCCCCCTTATAGGAGTACAGCCCTACTGACACCCCTGGCATCCATTTTAAAGTAGCCTAACCACAAAACCAGCAAAAATGCCCTTATGGACCCTCAGAATAAAAATGTGCAATAAGAAATTGACTATTACAAGCAAGAATTTTTCCAATGCTGCTGCTGCTGCTACAGCTACTTGCCATTCTACTGCTGGGACATTGCTGACGTTGTTCCACCATGACATCAGAACATGAAAAAGACACAACAGATGTCTCCAGTTGGTCAATGAGCCCTGTCTCAAATTCCTGCAATCATGTCAAATTGAGTGGGGGGAAGAAAATTGTGACTTTTTGATTTGAACATGGTCAAAAAGGGTGGTCACCAAAAACCGCTTTTCATTTGATTGTTTGAGGATGTAAAATTTTGAAATGGTAGTGAAATAAGCCTTTTTTTCAATATGACCTTTAAAATTGGTGTCTTTTTACAGTGCCCAAACCCCAAAACTAGCACAGATACCCTTATTGGGGCAATCGAAGAAAATTTTTAGAAGAAAAAAGATTTGAACCAAATTTTAGTGAATAAACATTGACATCGCTGTCCTTTACCACTGCATGACCCCCAAAAACCCCAAAAAAAATGCCCTTATGGACCCTCAAAATAAAATTTGTGTTTTTCAGAAATGTTTTTTTTTTTTTTTTGTGCAGAAATATACTTGTATTTCATATATTGCTTTTTAACTATATAGGGGGAAGGGGTGCCTCCATTTTGGTTTCTTTCCCCACCCACCTTCACAGGCTGTTATACAGTGCAGTATGCTTGCAAGGTTTGGGGTTTTTTTAATTTTTTTCTCTGGTTTAAAGGGGGTTTGACCCAATGAGAAGTCTGAATTTGGCTCTATTGAGGGTAAAGATAGCGTAGACCACCCGCCTTTAATCACGCGAACCCTGGGTGGCTTAAACATTTTTTTTATCAAAACATGTGAACTAAGACTCTCAAAATTTTTTTCATGTATGATAGATGCATAAATGCTCCTTTGGGGTTTCCATTATTGATAGCCCTTTTAGCATTTTGGGGTGCCACTGGGAAAGGGGTGCCCTGTTATATATATAAAAATATATATATATATAATATATAATATTATATATATATAATATCCGCAGCCCTGCCAGTGGCACCCAGGTTCACATTGTGTTCTTCAGAAATGTTTTTTTGTTTTTTTTTGTGCAGAGTTATACGTTGTATTTGGCATATACTGCTTTTAATCTATATAGAAAGGAAGGGATGCCTCCATTTTGGTTTCTTGCACCCCACCACACCTTACATACAGGCTGTTATACAGTGCAGTTATGCTTGCAAGGTTGGTGATTTTTTTTTTTATTTTTCTCTCTGATAATGGAGGTCGGTTGGACCTCAATGAGAATAAGTCTGAATTTTGGCTCTATTGAGAGGTAAAGATTAGCGTAGGACCACCCACCTTGAGATAACGTTGTAAGCCGGGGGTGGCTTAAACATTTTTTGATCAAAAACAATAGTGAACTAAGAATCTCAAAGTTTTTTTCATGTATGATAAATAGCATAAATGCTTCTTTGGAGGTTTCCATGTATTGTATAGTCTTTTTACAGTGACCTGACCTCAAAACTAGCACAGATGCCCTTATGGACAATCAGAAGAAAATTTGCAAGAAGAAATAAGTATTTGAACCAATATTTTAGTAACGAGGCATTAAATATCGTTGTCCCTTTTTTTTTGCACAGAATTACCCCAAAACAGCACAGATGCCATTATAGACACTCAGAATAAAATTTGCAAAAAGAAATAAATATTGAAACCAATATTTTAGTGAACAGGACATTGACTATCGCTGTCCTTTACCGCAGCATGAACCCAAAACCAGCAAAGATACCCTTATAGACACTCAGATTAAAATTTGAAAGAAGAAAGAAGTATTTGAACCAATATTTTAGTAAACAGGGACATTGATTATCGTGTCCTTTACCGCTGCATGACCCCAAAACCAGCACAAAATGCCCTTATGGACCTTCAGAATAAAAATTTCTGCTAAGAAATTGACTCTTTAAAGCTAGATTTTGTACAATGCTGCTGTTGCTGCTAGGGGTACTTGCCATTCTACTGCTGTAACATTGCTGACGTTGTTCCACCGTGACATTAGAACGTGAAGAATATGCAATAGATGTCTCCAGTTGGTCATTGAGCCTGTCTCAAACTCTCTGCACTGTACTGTCAAATTTAGTGGGTGGAAGGATAATTGCTGACTTGTGATTTGGAACGTGATTCAAGGAGGGTGGCCACCCAATAACCGCTGTTCATTTTGATTGCTTGAGCATGTGAAATTGAAATTCTGGTAAGTGAAATAAGCTTTATTTTTTATGAACTTTATATTGGTGTCTGTTACAGTGGTCGGTGACCTCAAAAACCAGCACAAATGCCTTATTGACCACCAGAATAAAATTTGCCAGGATGAAGATGACTATTTCAAACAAGATTTTTTCTGAATAGGACCTTGAGTATCGCTGTCTTTTAACATCAGCATGACCTAAAAACCAGCCAAAATGACCTTATGGACACTTTTCCAATAAAATTTGACACAAAGAAAATGCAGATGGTTGACGGAGAGGTCCTGATGACAAACCAACGGTGACAGTTTTGGTGCCGTAAAACAGCAGTGTTTGTGAATTCTGGAAATGTGAGCTAAGACCTCAAGCCTTCCTCAAAAGACAGTCAAGACCTGGTTAGCGATTGAGAA
This sequence comes from Phyllomedusa bahiana, assembly GCA_025379985.1. Lineage (NCBI taxonomy): Eukaryota > Metazoa > Chordata > Amphibia > Anura > Hylidae > Phyllomedusa > Phyllomedusa bahiana. The sequence goes on along the minus strand of JAODAL010045100.1, from coordinate 12,724 downwards.
ATTTCTGCCTATACGAGAGCGCTTACCCCTCCATATGGATATTTGCAAAAGTATGTCACCATAAACTCGTCAGGGAATGGGCTCAAACTGATTTGAAATTAGACAATGCTGGCTTTTGCTCCTGTTCCACATGTGCCCTTTCCTTGGCTTATTTTTATTCCTATTGTTTTCCTTGACACCACTGAGAAAACTCTCTATGCTCTTGGAGTGGCAAAATGTGCTCCCACACAGAATTTGATTCTTTTGTAAGGGTTTTACCATTGATCTGCTTTTTCACAATTAGACCCAGAGCATGCTGTTTAACATTGTAGATCTTGCCAGTATTGCCATGATAGCATTTAGGAGGCATGCCTTTTTGTATGGTGCCCATACCCTAAATGTACACAATGTCGCCCTTCTTGTAGATGTCCATGTATGTAGACAAAGGCAGAACTTCATGTTAAAAAAGGGGTCTGGAGAACATATACCGGGTTCCACGCCTTTTGCCTCTTGTGTTTGTCATTTTTGCACCTTGAGAATGGCGAGTCCAGCCAAAAGAGAATCGGCTTCCTTCTCCTCTGAAGGCATCAGCGATTGGGCATCGGTATTGAGCCGCAGTCGTGCACCATGGTCTTAAGGTGGTCTCTGTGTGTCTGATTTGTGCCCTGCATTACAGGTGTTGGTGAGGTGGTAAATAACTATTGCCAGAGGTCACCCGTTAGGCTTCTGCCACAATGAATGCTGCTGCTGCTACAGCTACTTGACAGTCTACTGCTGTCACATTGCTGATGTTGTTCCACTGTGACATTAGAACGTGAAGCACAACAGATGTCTCGAGTTGATCAATGAGCACGGTTTCAAATTCCTGCATTCAACTGTCAATTTGTGTAGGTGGAAGGAAAGTGCTGAGTTTCGCTTTGTAACGTGGATCAAGGAGGGTGGCCACCCTGTAACTGCTGTTCACTTTGATTGTCTTGATGTGTGGATCATGTTGCAAGAAATGTAGCATCCAAGCATTCATGTGAGAGATGCAGCCAGGATTTCCCAAGCCTCAGGGTCGAGAGGCACTAAACAGATTTTCCTTGTCTTTTTCCTCTGCCTCAAATCTGTGCCAACCTCTTTCCAACGCAGGGACACAAGGATGGTGCAGAGGTCTTTCACCTGCTTCCACTCTCTATGGCTCAACACCCCGAGGTCCACACCAATTCAGTTCAATTGTCAGGCCATGCACCACTTCATAGTGTGTAATGGCACTATGCTGCTGCCACAATAGCTGGAGCATGTGGAGGGTGGAATTCCAGCATGTTGCCACGTCAACAATTAAACGGTTGTCGGGGAGGCCAAGATGACGCTGTAACGCAGCCAGTTGGGCCAAAGCAGGGTGTGAATGATGGAAGTGTGAGCTCAGACCTCGAGCCTTCCTCAGCAGACAGTCAAGACGCGGGTAGCGCTTTAGAAATTTCTGGATGACTAGGTTCATGATGTGGGCTGTCGCGGTACCCTCCGCTCCTCAGCCCGCGGGCCGCGGGCGCACCCGTGGCCACCCCCCCGGGCGGCCACCGGGGTCGGGTGCCGCCGCTGGCCGTGGGACGAGCCGGGGTCCGTGCCTGCCGGGGACTCACCTGACCCCGCCTGTGCCGTCCGCGCCCTCTGCCAGCCGAGGCGCGCGTGCCCGTGTCCTAAGGCGCGCGCGCGCTCGTTCTCGAGGATTTAAAGGGCCAGCGCCCCGATAATTGGCTAATTGCCAGGCGCTTCCCCTACTTAAGGTCACGTCCCACAATCACCCCTTGCAGGTTCTATGTTGCCTTGTGCCTTAGCTAAAGCGTTTCCTAAAGTGTATTCTCGCCCTACCGTGTACCAGACCTCTTGCTACGTTTCTCGACTCCGAACCTCTGCCGCCTGCCCTGACCTTCCTGCCTGTCCACGACCACGAACCATTGCCACCTGCCCTGACCTTCTGCCTGCCCACGACTACGATTCTTGGACTACGACTCTGTACCACGCTGCACCTCGGCCGCCATCGCAAGCAAGTCACGTCAGGGGGGACGACCTGGTAGCCTCACGCCGCAGCAAGTCCATCCCTGCTTTGCGGCGGGCTCTGGTGAAAACCGGGGGCTACTTAGATTCCGTTCCCTGGCGTGGCTTAGCTATCATCGCTTGCGGTGGTCCAGAGGGTCCACCACCCAGCCGTTACATGGGCCAGGCAAGGGATGTACGCAAGCCTACTGATCTTAAGGGCGGCAAGGAGATTTTGCTCATTGTCGCACTCCCCCTTCTCTGACACCATGTTCTTATCACCCAGCTACTGCTCGGTCTCTTTGCGCAGAGCCATCCACAGCTCTTGACCTGTGTGTTGACAGTCTTCAAGATACATTTATTTCAACACGGCCTGGTTTCTCTTGGCACGTGATGCTACCCGTGGAGCTTGGGGGTTGGAAAACCTGCACCATCCCTACAGTGTGGAAGAGTGTGCGCCGAGCCTGAGACCCACCATCATCACCAGAGACATCCACCCAACTCACCCAGTGAGCTGTCACAGAGATGTAGTGGCCTTGACTGTGCTTACTTGTCCATGTATTGGTGGTCAGATGGACTTTGCTGGACACAGATGCAGCCAACAAGCTGGAGATTTTTTCTGACACGTGGCTGGCCAGGGCAGGGACGGCTTTTCGGAAAAAGAAATGCCTACTCAGCATCTGGTATTGGGGGCAGACAAGGGCCATGACGTGGCAACTGTGTCCACCAGTCGGAAAGGCAACATTTCCAAGGCGAAGAACCTGGCAATGCCGACATTCTGGCTTTTGGCTTTAGGATGGTTGGGGTGAAAGCATTTCTTCTGCTCCCACACCTGTATGGCGTGCAGGTTAAACTTGTGGAAGGAGAAGGGGTAGGCTCTGTCTCTGGTGATGGTGGTGGTAATCGGGCAGTGTGTCACACTGGGGAAGATGCTTTCTCATGCTGCTCCAGGACATGGGCAGCAAAGGAACGCTTGGTCTTGGAAGTGGCAGAGGAGGATGAGGAGGAGAAAAAGGGTGTCACAGTGGTTGGAAGCCCAGGACCTGTGTGGCCTTTTTTGTCCACGTGATTCCTCCACTTCAATTCATGCTTTAGATGCATGTGCCTATTCATGTTCGTGGTGGTTAAACACTTTAGGCTCTTCCCTCTACTGATATGTTGACAGCAAACCCGGCATATGACGTCTATCTGTGAATCTGAGGCTTGATCGAAAAAGGCCCATGCTTCACAGGCCCTGGACCACTTCGATGGGAAAACCTAGTAGCGGTGTTTCCGCTGCCACCACTGACCGTGGCTGGTGGATTAATCTCGCGGATTTGTGCGATCGCCCTCTCCCTTTCTGGGGCCAGACCCGCACTGACACTACCCCATCATCTTCCTCCTCATCCACTGATGAGGAGCTCGCAAGCAAATGCTGCTGAAAAGACCACGTTGGATCCACAATGTCATTATCAACATCATCATCATCATCACAGGTGACTTCCTATCCTGACAGTCTACATCCTGAGGCTGTGGGCTAGAAGCCACAGGCACTGCAAGGCATTTCTGACTGCTCGGGATTTCTGCCGAATGATCAGCTTCCTTCTCCTCTGACGGCATCAGCGATTGGGCATCAGAGCAGACAAAATAATCCTCTTTGACCTCATGATCTTTTGAAATGCTTTGTGACCACAACCGCATTGTGTCATCAATGGATTATCCAAAGTGGTCTGTACATTGGTTGACATTTGGGATGTGTTTGCTTCAGGTTGGACTGATGCTGACGATGATGGATGATGATTACGAAGATGGACAATTGAGCCGGACTGAGAGGATTAGGAGGTAAATACCCGCTGATGGGCCGTTGCGATAACCACTGAAGAACAGATTGGCGATGCACTTCATTACTGAATACACAGGTAACCGACCGAGCATGACAGCCTATACGTCTTGGTCAACTGACATGTGCTTGTGTGTTGCCCTGAGCCCCTGGAAGGAGCGCCTTTTTGACGCACCTTGAGACACCATGTCCTAACCGCCCACTTGCATGATTACCACCACTACTTCGCTCCATGATCAAAAAGATAATATTAAAAAGGTCTAGAAATTTGTTCACAGGCTCTTAGTGAAGAACAGTACTGCAAAGACGCAAACACATATTTGTTAAATATCCCTATAATTTTTCCAACAGGAAACAGATTAGAAACTAATTGGTTTCTATCGAATACCTGTGAAAATTGTGGTCTTATGGAAGAAACTGTAAACACTGAATAAACAGTGTTCTTGGTTCAGGCCTTGTAATTTACAACAATTAGGACTAGCAATAGTCTTTTTTCTATGGAATATCTCTGAAATGTTGGCTTTCCTGCAACTGACAAACAGGATTACACATAGAATAATTTTTCTAAGGCTTAATTCCCCCACCCCCAAAATAAAAGAAATGGGGACCTTTCTTGACTAGTGATGAGCGATTACTTAGACTATCGTCATCGGTCGATAGTCGATAATCTGCAATATCAATAAGATATCCAATAGTCCCGAAAATAGATTAACGTCGATGACAATAAAGTCTATGAGAGGAAACAACACCTACATTCTTAACACCCAAACATGGATGATAGGCTGGAATTTAACATCCACAACAGTCAATGGATCGGGCTACATCTTAGGCAACAACACTTATGTTTAAAAAGCGCACAGAATAAAACTCACAAGACCATTCACTATCCCTGTCTTGCACCACAACCATGACCCTTAAACCTGCATGACCCACAAATTAAAAAGTGCCAGAAGGCGTATGATTTGAACCATCATTTTACTTGAACTCGGACATTGAATATCCCTGCCTGGAACCAGCATGAGTCCCCATACCTGTCATGACCTCAGATTAAAAGTGCCGAAAAAGGAGTCCCTTTCAACCACCATTTAGTGAACTGGGACATTAACTATATCTGTCCTGAACCCGCAGTATGACCATTAACTGTCCTGACCCACAGATTAAAAAGTCTGGGTAAAAGTAGTCTTTTCAACGCCCCCATTTTAGTTGAAATGACATTGACTATACCTGTTCTGTACGCACAGTATGACCATTAAAAACCAGTCTGACCCACAAATTAAAAGTGCAAGAAACGAGATCTTTGAACCACCATTTTTATTGAACTGGACAATGACTATACCTGTCCTGGACTGCAGTATACCATTAAACCTGTCTGACCCCCAAATTAAAAAGTGCCGGAAAAAGGAGTCTTTGATCCCACCATTTTAGTTGAACTGGACATTAACTATATGTGTCCTGTACCGCAGTATGACCATTTAAACCCTGTCTGACCCCACAGAATAAATAGTGCTTGGGAAAAGGAGTCCTTTCAAACCAACCATTTTAGTTTGAAACCGAGACATGACTATAACCTGTTTTATCTGTACCACAGTATGACCCTTAAACCTGTCGGACCCACCAGATTAAAAAAGTGCTGGGAAAAGGAGTCTTTGGAACACCAATTTAAGATGAACCAGGACATTGACCCTAATACCTGTCCTGGACCGCAGTAAGACCATAAACCTGTCTGACCCCCAATTAAAAAAGTGCCGGGAAAAGGAGTCATTCAACCACCATTTTAGTTGAACTGTACATTGAACTATACTGTTTTCTGTACCACAGTAAGACCATTAAAACCTGTCTGAACCCACAGATTAAAAGTGCCGGAGAAAGGATCTTTTGGAACCCACACATTTTAGTTGAACTGGACAATGAACTATACCTGTCAGGGTCACAGAGAGCCCCAAACCTGCATGACCCCAGACTACAAAGTGCCCGGAAAAAGGAGTCTTTTCAACCAACATTTTAGTTGAACTGGACATTGACTATATCTGTCCTGTACGCAGAATGACCTTAAAACCTGTCCTGACCCACAGATTTAAAAAGTGCCGAAATAGGAGTCTTTTCCACACCATTTTAGTTTCCCTTGGACATTAGACATACGTCGCTGGCCACAGCATGAGCCCCAAACCCCCTGGGGGCATGAGCCCCACATATAAAGAAGTGCAAGAAAAAGGAGTTGTTCAACTACCATTTTTACTTTCACTCTGGACATAACTAAATCTGTCCTGTAACCCGCAGAATTACCCTTAACCTCTTAGAACCCACAATCACAAAGTGGCACTATGCTATTTTGTACAGTGACTGTCTTTAAGTATATTTTTTTAGAACTGACATTGTTTACAGAATTAATTTAGGGAAGTTTTATTTTAGTTTTTTATATTAATTAATCATTTGCTTTTTTTCTCAAGTGTGATTAACATACAACATACACCCCTCCCTGCAGTTTTTTAAGGTATTTTTTACACCGTGTAGATGTTTAATTTCGTACAGCACACCCCATAAGTAATAAAAATGTCCTAAATCAACCCAAAACACTTCTTTAGCTTGAGAAGAAATTTGCCCTCCTGTCTTCTGAGACTGATTCAGCCCATTCAATTTCAATTGTTTCATTTTTTCCTCCACAATCCTTCTCATTGATTAGGGACAACTCCCCTACAGATCAAATGATGCGCCCTCATAGTGATCTCAGCCACAGAAAATTTTAAGACACAAATTGGTGCAATTTGTGTCAAGCCCAGGAACCCCTTTTTTGACACTACTTAACCGCACAGTAAATCACCTATTACAAAAATCAGATTTTTTAGAGAAATTTGAAGCTCTCACTGATTGCCCCTAACGGTAGAAGCCAGTGCTGCCGTCATCCATCTGTTTAACCTTGAGGTCCAGCTGCCAGACTTACAGTGGGTGCGGAGAGAGCCCAGGCTAGCGTCTGTACATCTATTAACACGGCAGGTTCATCCAGCCAGGGCCAGAGTTACAGTGGTGCGGTGAGAGCCCAGGCAGGCATCCATCCTCTATTAACACGGTAAAAATGACCCCTTAGGCGCATGCAACGAAAAAAGTCGTGCTGAAGCAGTGCGGAACGGAAGTATGTGAGAAAAACCTCCAGCTTCCTCAGTACAACAGTCAATACCCTGGGTAGCGCTATGCCCCTTTCTCCGTATGAGGTGCGGACCAATTTGAGCTCTCTTGGAAATACTGTGTTTAACGCTCCGTTACACACCCAGGTGCCCTTGTTCTTGTCATTCTTTTTCTCATTTTTATTCAACGTGCTGGACTGAAATTTTGTCTCTGTACTTTTTCTCTGTCTGTGCTCCATACGTCGCATGTCCTCTTTATAACCCTACAATCTGGTCAAGGTTTTCCTGTACCTCCCTTTTACTACAATTCAGAGGAAATTTTTTTACACAGCTATTTTTGTACATAGCAATTTTTTATGTAGTTTAATTCTATAAAACACATTTTTAAAATGGATGGAAACCCACCATTCTTTGTTTCTCTTTTTAATTGTATTAAATGGGTTGTCTCAATACAAGGGATTGAGCATGGTTAACAGATCTTCAAAAACAAGTCATTTTGCAATAAGTGTCCATTAACAGTGTCCGTACCTATACCTGTTTCCTGACAGCACATCACCCTTTGAGTCCTCTTGACAATTTGACGAACAAATGTCTGTTAGAAACAATTTTTTTTTATAATAAGACCTGTTAGTATAGCTCATGTCACACGCAAAAAGCCTCCCAAAAATTCAAAACATGACCCATGAGCCACTTTTGACAATTGTGAAGAACAAATGTCTGTTAGATACAACAATTTTTTTATAATAGGATCTGTATATAGCTGCAGTCACAGCAAAATGCCCCCAAAAATTCAAAAACAAGAACCCTTGAGCCAGCCACTTTTGAGCAATTGTGAATAACAAATGAGTGTTTAGAAACAAAACTTTTTAAAATAGGACCTAGATAGTATTGCAGCATTTCAAAGCAGCATGGACCCAAAAAATTATAAAAAATCGACTTCTCAGCACTGCTAAAAATTGTGAGGGAGAAATGCCACTTAAAAAGCCCATTTCCCTGTTCCAAAGGACCATGATTATGCTGTACTCACAGCAACAAGACCCCAAAAAAAATATAAATTATGACTTCTCAGCCACTATTCAAAATTGTGATGGAGAAATGCCACTTTAGAAAGCCACATTTCTGATCCCAAAGGACCATAAATATAGCTGTTATCTCCAGCAACATACCTCAAAACCTTGACAATGCGAAATCTCTAATGATAAAGTGATAAATGAATTACGGTTGTTTGTCATAAACCTTGCCTTTGTCTTTTAAACAGTCTCCTCACAGCAAAACCAGCAAAATAGAACTGTGGAAAAGAGAATAAAAATTGCAGTAAGAATGATCATTTTAAAAAAAAGTTTTTCAAGAGGAAACCATTTCTGTATTGAAGAGAAAGTGAAGTAAACCGTCAACTAATCGGTGACCTCGGCCCAAATGGTCCACAACAACATCAGTGATCCATGCCTGATTCATCTTGAGTGAAAGTCAAACGATCCACATTATCTGTGGAAAGCTGGATGCATTTGTTCTTAATGACGCCATCCAGCTGTGCTGAAGGTTTTTCGCTCAGATATAACGCAGGTCTGCTGGCAGGACAACACCTCTATGGCGTGGCGAGCGAGCTCCGGGCCATTCGTCCATTATGGATCCCAGAAGTCTATTGTCTCGGAACACATCCAAAAACATCGTTGTTGAACCAGATAGTCGTAGCACCATATCTAAAGCGGTCTCTGTGTGTGTATGTGTGCCCTGCATTGCCATGCGTTGGTGAGGTGGTAAATAAAGATTGCCAGAGGTCACCCATTAGGCTTCTGTGCACCTTGCCTGTGCTGCTGACTTGCCGCTGACGGCTACTGGCACTCTAATCGCTGACACTCGCTCGCTGATGTGTATGTTACCACCTTGACATTGAGGAACTTGAAGCAGACGCAACAGATGTCCTCAGTTGATCAATCAGCAAGGGCTCCATTTTCCATGCATTTACTTCTCAATTTGGGTGGGTGGAAGAAAGTGCTGAGTTTTTTTTTGTATGGTTAGATCCAGGAGAGTGTTGCCACCCCAGTACTGATAGTCTCCGTTGATGGCCTTAATGTGAGGAATCAATTTGGAGGAAATGGAGCCATCCAAAGCACTTCATGTGAGAGATGGACCTGATTTCCCAAGCCTCTGGCGGTACGAGATGGCACTAGCAAACTGATCTTCCTCATCTTTCATCCTCCGCCTCAAATTCGCGCCAACCTCATTTCCAAGGCAGGGACGTCGGTAACGTCGGTGTCTAGGAATACCACCTCCCTCCCCCGCTTCCACCGCACACTTCAAACACAGCCCGACATGCCTCAGATGATCACACTGAGACTGAGTTGCCGCCTTGCACTAGCCCGGACCCTGAACCACTGTATAATGAAGACCGAAAAAATTGGAAAACTGTCGTGCCTTAGGAATCGACGGAGAAAAAGGGTCCGTGACGCATCTGTGTCCCGTCTCCTCCCCGCGCTGCGCGGACTGTTGTTCAGAGTGTCCAACGTCATTCCAGACTAAGATCACCCACAATGCTCATGCAGACAAGGGCTATCGCCCGCAACTGACCATTTTTTGGGGCTTCTTCAAAACTGTCAAGGATGGGTGCAAGCTGTTTCACCTGCCTCCACTCTTCGGTGGCTCAACACCCCTGAGGTCCGCTCCGCTGCTTGACAGGCCATGTGTCCACTTCGTACTGTGTGAATGGCATTGCGCGGCTGCCGACAATCCCGAGCATGTGGAGGGTGGAATTCCAGCGTGTTTGCCCGTCCACAATGAGACGGTTGACAGGAGGCTGAGCTGACGCTGCAACACAGCCAGGCGTGACTAAGCAGGGTGCGAATGGCGGATGTCCGAAACTCAGACCACCTCGAGCCTTCCTCAGCAGGCGTCCAGACCCGGGTACTCTTAGATATTTCTGAACGACAAGGTTCATGACATGTGCCAGGCAAGGGCTTCTCCAGCTACCGATCTTAAGCGGCCATGCAGAATTTTCGCCCGTTATCATTCGCACAACCACCTTCTTCCCTGGCACAAGGTTCTTATCACCCAGCCAGCCAGCGCTCGGTCTCGTTGCGGAGGAGCCATCCACATCCCTGACTGTGTGTGGAACGTCTCCAAGACAGATTAATTTCAACACGTCCTGGTTTCTCTGGCACGTGATGCCACCCAAGACTTTGGGTGAAAGAGCCCTTGCACCATCACCTGCGTTTTTTGAAGAGCGTGCGCCGAGTCCTGAGAGCCATCCGTCACCCCCAGAGACATCCAGCCCAGCACACCCATGACTGTCACAGAGATATAGCTGCCTTGGCCGTGCTCACTAGTCCATGTGTCTGGTCAGATGGACTTTTCTGGCCACAGAAGCAGAACAGACGCGCTGAAATTTTGATGACACGTGGCGTGGCCAGGGAGGGACAGGCTTTTCTGGCAAAGAAATGCCTGCTCGGTCATCTGGAATTGGGGCAGGGCAGGCCATGACGTGGCGGAACCCCATCTGTGTCCACCAGATGCAAGGCAACATTTCGAATGGCCAAAAGCCATGCAATGTCGACATAAGGGCTTATGGCTCTGGGATGTTTGGGGTTAAAGTGTTTCTTCTTGCTCCCAACCCGGGAAGACAGGGGGCGGGCTGCTAGACCCCCACTGTACGGCGTGCAGGTCGTCAAACTGGGGGAAGGAGAAGGGGTAGGAGGGGGTCTGGTGGTTGGTGGTACCGGGGACGGGTGGAGGCTGAAGCGGAGCGACCCTGTCATACTCTGAGAGACATGGGCAGTTTGGGGAAAAGCTTGGGGTGGGGAGGAGGAGGAGGCGGAGACAAGGGTGTGACAGGGGTTTGGGGCCCGGGCGTGGGTCTGGCCTTTTTTGGCCAAGTGTTGCCCCCATTTCAATCATGCATTCGCTGCATGGACTAGACATTTGGTGGGGGTTAAACACCTAAGTTTTCTTGCCTTACTTATGCTTTTACGGCAAAGGCAGCTTTGACACGCGGGGAATCAGAGGCTTGCCAAAGAAGGCCAAGCTGAGAGGTCCGGGCCCTTTTTTGGGCGGGATAAGCGAGGAGCGGGGTTTGCGCTGCCGTGGCTGGGGAATCAATCGCGGACTTCTGCGACCGCCCTCTCCTTTTAAAAAAGGCGGAACCCTACTGACACCCCCCCATCGCTTCCTCCTCGCAATGAAAGTGTCGCAAGCAATTCTGCTAAAAAAGACCACGTTAGACCCGAAAATTTTTCGTCATCACATCATCAACACAGGTGATTTCGTCGTCCTGACATTCTGATCCATTCTGCAAGAGGGTCTGCAAGGCGTTGCCCACCGCCGGGATTTTTGCCGATTGACCGGCTTCTTTCCCTCCTTGTGGCATAGTACTGGGCGTCAAGCAGAGAAAATCATCCTCTTTGGCTCTTGATCTTTTAACATCCCTTCTGCCCCCAACCGCATTTTGCCCATCAAAGAGGTCTTCAAAAAAGGGTTATCCACAGTGTGGGTACACATTGACATTTGGGCTCTTCATTTTGGACGGATGCTGTGATGCTGATGATGACATTTGGGCCATACTGGGAGGCGAGGAGGTAAGACTGGGGGAAGCGGGCATTTAAACCACGAAGAACAGTTGGCGACGTGTTCGTTCTGAGATTCACAGGCCCGACCCAGCATGACCACCTGACGGCCCCTGCAACTGACGTCCGCTGGCATGCTGTTGTCGCCACACTGAAGGAGCAGCTTCTCTCGTTTACCTATTTTTCCCCCCTCTTTGTAAATTACCCCGGCCCAGAAAAAGAAAAAAAAATTTGAGAATTTTTTGGGGGTTTTGGGTTTTATTAAAAGGGGAAATTTTAAGTTTTAAATTTAAATAACAAAATTGCTGATTAAATTTAATGCAAGGTGGCTCTATCAACAAAGTGGGGCCTGCGCCAAAGTGAAAAAAAACACTATCTAAAAGTATAGGGGATAAAAAAGGTATTTTTTGGCACCAAACAATTCACCTGTGAGACTGCAGTTAAATTTGAAAACAGCAATTTTGTAAAGTAGATCTATCAAAAAGCTTGACGACCAAAAAGGGAAAAAAACACCTGTCGAAATGTATAGGGTAAAAAAAGGGATTTTTGGCACCCATCATACCGGGTGACACAAGTTTCTGGATTCAAATTTAACGCAAAGTAGATCTATCAACAAAACTTGACTGACCAAAAGGAAAAAAACACCTGTCTGAAAAAGTTAAGATAATAAAAGGTATTTTTGGGACCCATCATAACCCGTGGTGACTACAAGTTGCTGGGTTCAAAAATTTAATGCAAGGGGGGGCTCTATCAACACAGCTGGCCTGGCCAAAATGAAAAAAACACCCGTCCGAAAAGTATACGGATAAAAAAAGGTTTTTTGGCACTTATCAACCTGTGGGGACTACACAATTGCTGTATTGAAATCTAACTGCAAGGTGGCTATATAACAAAGCTGGACTGGGAAAAAAATTTAAATAAACACCTATCGAAATGTATACTATAATAAAAGTGGAGTTTTGCAACCCAACAAATAGACCTGCAGTTAAGAAAAGATCTGTACCAATATAAGCAATGCAAGTTAAAAAAAAGTTTTTGGCTGAAAAATTATCCCCTATATTTTAAAAAGCTTGTCTGTGTTCGCCCGCGGCCCCCCCCCCCTCCCTGCTTCCCCCCATGACTTTACAGCGGTAGATGTCCTTTAAAAAACTCTGCCCAACTCCCTAAAAATTGCAAAAACTCTGATCTAAAATAATTCTAAGGGTCACAGCTAAAGTAGGTGCGGTGAAAAACAT
>JAODAL010045099.1:0-32254 GCA_025379985.1 Phyllomedusa bahiana | reverse complement strand
TTAAAAACACTTCTTGAAGGTTATGGGTTTTTACAGCAGACAAGGGCTAAGCATGTTAATTTAATATTTAATAGTGAAAAGGTACAGTGCTTACATAAAAAATACAATAAAATGAATATGACATACGTTGGCAAACAGTTATGAAATCAATGGGAGAAAACTTAGAAAGTCCTTACACTTACAATGGTCAGCTTTCAAATCCGGAGACATGGAAGAAGAAATGGAACATAGCTCAATTGGCAATTGAACCCCAAACTATGTACAAAGATGTGAGCCTAGACAATGTGTCTTATAGGCCCAACTCACCATCTCAGGTTTCCAAACCTTCCATCAGCTAATTATGATAATTAGGCTGTACCTGACTGGCTGGGAATTTGATGAGGGGATGGACCCCTGACTCTTAATGAGGATTGTTGCTCACTTTATCCACTAGATGGCATTCACAGGCTGTGCTTCAGTGTTGACACGCAATTGAAATCTGTCCTTTTTGTGGCTATTTTTTTATGGCTGTGGACAGGTCACACGGCACATCTGGCCTAGTGTTTCTTGTCATCCCTATTGGAGTCTGTATATACAGGGCTGTATTTCCCCCATGGCACCCGTGGGCACCTCCTAGGGGGCGGCACGGCAGCAGGATTTTTTTTGTGTTTTTTTTTTTTAATTTCTTATGTCTGAGAACCCCACTCCCCCTGCGGTGTGGTGGGGGGAGGGAGTTGCAGCCACGAATTACTTTATCATTGGTGGCAGCGGTCCCATGTCACCGTTTCATTTTGGTTTGCAGAGATCGGCAGCGAACAACGGAGCGCCGGTAGGGACATACTGCTTCTCCCTTCCGGCGCTCCGTTGTTATGACAGATAGCATCAGCGCAGCTTGCTGATGCTATCTGTCTCTTCAGTGGCGTGGTGCGCTGCTGGGACAGGAGGGGGACAGCGATGCCGCTCCTCTTCTCCCTAAAAGCGCACACCCGCAGCTGAAGAGCAGAAGCTGCCGGGAAGAGAGAGAGGATCAGCGCGCCCATCCCACTCCTCAGCAGCGCACGGATGGCGCCGAAGAGCAGAAGACCGAGGCCTCCTGCTCTTCAGGACAGGTAAGTGAATCGGAGAGGAGGGGGGAGGGCAGTGGGGAAATTGTGGGGATGTATTAGGAATGGGTGGGGGGGAGAGCATTCGGAATGGTGAGGGGGCCCTGCTACTTAATACTTAAAGGGGGCCCTGGCTACCTAATACTTAAAGGGGGCCCTGGCTACCTAATACTTAAAGGGGGCCCTGGCTATCTAATACTTAAAGGGGGCGCTGATACCTACTACTGAAAGGTGACCCTAGCTACCTAATACTTCAAGAGGGCCCTGGCTACCTAGTACTTAAAGGGGGCCCTGGCTACCTAATATTTAAAGAGGGCCCTGCTACCTAAATCTCTAAAGTGAGGCCCTGATCCTAACATTAAAGAGGCCTGATACCTAACATCTAAAGGAGGAGCCTGACACCAAGGGCGACATGTATTATCGGGCTTTACGCCTGTTTTCTGGCGTATCCTGCGCCTCCCGGCCCGAATCCCCCTGTCGGACGCAGGGATGCAGTGTTAGGCGTAGCGTTCGCCACTTTCAGCTGCGCCCCGCATGAAGGGGCGGGCAATGGGCGCGGTGTGGGCGCGGTGTAGGCGTTCCGGGGCGGGACGCGGCGCGCTAGAATAATTTCCGAGGCATGTACGATCGCGAGTCGGCAAAGCGAGGCGCAGTGCAGCGCTCGGCAGCTCCGACAGTCAGACCTAGTTTTTTTTGGTCTAAATGCTCCGGCGGCGAAGTGAAGCAGGATCGGAACATGCGAGGAAGCAGATAGAAGATCGCAACAGAAATCTCGGCGCTCCGCTCCGTGCAGCAGGAGTATGAATCCGAAAAAATCGCCTTTATAAAGGCGGAAAACATTGTCAGAAAAGAGCTGAACCTCAAAAATAAAAATAATAAAAAAAAAAAATCAAATTTCCAAAAATCTAAAACGCCGCAATACAAAAAAATCCGGTTTAAATTGGAAATTGCCGGGGGGAAAATTACAGTAATTAAATTCTGAAAGTTTTTCTCATTGGTCGGAAAAAGGGCCAATCAGAATGGGAAAGGCGGACAGTAAACCCTTTAAAACCTAGGGAGAAAAAATTGCCCAATCAGAATCAAGGCGGGCCCAGTTAAAAATACAGTAAAAATGCAGAAAAAAGGTGATTGGTTGAGTTTAGCTTTGGGTTTGGGCTAGTCAGCCAATCGGAATTTAGAGCGAAAAAAGACCATTTATACCCTGGGGGGGAAAATTTTTGAACAAAAAAAAACCCAAAGGGGCGGGGAAACCAGTTAAAAAATTTACGTAAAAAGCAGAAAAGAGCTGATTCTTTAATGCCCGGGGGGGAAATTGGTATCCCAGCCAATCAGAGCGCGGGGTACTTCCCCCATTTTTAGTTAGGGGTGAATGGGCGCCCCAATCCCAATTCTCGGTGCCCCCCGGGGGCCCCGGTAGGGGCAGGGAAAGTATGAAAAAAAAAATTTATTTTTTTATTAAGTGTAAAACATTTTTGGTTTAAGGGGGGAAACCCCTTTTTTAAAAAATAAAGCATTTAAAAATCCCTAACAACGCGTTTGTCGGGGGAAAACCGGGGGAACATAAGGAATTGAAATAGAGAAAAATTGCCGGGAAATACAGAAATTAAAATTGGTTTAAGCTCTTCTAATTGGTCGGAAAAAACCCAAGCCAATAAAAATTTAAGGAGCGACAGTTTTCCCCATTTAAAAAACCTATGAGAAAACGAATTGCCCCAAATCAGAGATAAGACCCGAGGGAAAAAGACCCTTTATTTAATGGGAAGTTTTGACCAATCAAAAATCCAAAGGGGGCGGGACATTTAAAATTTATAGAAAAATTTACAAAAAAAAGAGCTGTTTGGGGTGAACTAGCGGTGGTTTGGGGCCTATCCCACCCAAATCGGAGGGGGAGATATTTTCCCCCATTTTTAGTCTAGGGTGAAAAGGGCGCATAAAAATCCGGCCCCTTCAGCCCCCCGGTTGCGGGCGTGAAGTTTTAAATTTTTAAAAATTCATTTTGATTAAGTGAAAAACATTACCCACAAAAAGGAGAAAAAAAACTTTCTCTAAAAAAAACCCAATTTAAAAACCTAAAACAAGGTTTTTGTCCCCGGGAAAACCCGGCGTACATAGGGAATTGCAATGGAGAACCCCCCCGGGGAAAACTACATTTTTTAAAATTCAAATTTTTTTAAGCTTTTCCGGGATTGGTCGGCAAAAACCAGGCCAATCAGAATGGGGAGCGGAAAAAGGGGCCCCCTTTTTAAAACCTTTAATGGAGGAAAATTGGGGCCCAATCGGGTTTGGATTTGGGACAGTGGCCCATTCAAAAACCTTATGGAAAAAAATTTGCCCCAATATTTTCCCAAGGGGGACAGTTAAAAATACAGAAAAAAGGCCCAAGAAACGAGTGTTTGGGTTTGGAAGCGGCGGAGGTTTTAAAGTTTTAGAAAATCAGAGAGCGAGTACTTTTCTTTGGAGTTCTATGGGGAAAAGAAATTCCGAGCAAGCTCGTGTTTGGGCAAAGGGTTTAAAAGGGGGCCCCGTTTTTTTGGGGCCAAATTTGGGTTTTTCAAAAAAGCAATCTGAAAAATAAACTGTACATGGCAAAAATTTAAATTTTATAAGATAAAGAAGTTTGTCCCGTTTGTGTTATAAAATAAATAAAAATTTTTCGGGGGGTAAGGGGAAAAAAATTTTAAATTTCAATAAAACCCTTTTAAATTTCTTTTTTTCGTTATCCAAGGAAAAAAATATTTATGGGGGGCAAGAAAATAAAAATTTTAAAAAGTTTTATTAAATTTAATTTTTTTTTTTTCTTTAATCCCATATTATTATTCTTTTTATTTTAAAAACATCGGGAAAAAACTTCTTTTAGTCTTTTCATTTGATTTCGGCCATGTACGTTTTATTTCAAAATTGCATTGGGGAAAAACCTTTGGAGCGTCGCTCGCTCTCCCATTGGCCCAAATTTAACGGGCCTTTTTAACTTACCCAAAAATAAACGGGAGCTCGTTCTGAATTTCTTTTCCCCATAGAATGTAAAAAAAGGGTAGCTCCCCACTTGATTGGCTAAGCGGGCGACCCCTGCTGGGTAACCCAAATTCAGTGTTTCTCCCTTTTTTCTTTTTTTTTTGGAATTTGTCCCCCCTTTTTGAATTTTGTTTTGGAAAATTTTTTTTCTCCTTGGTTTAAAGAAGGGCCACTGTCGATCCTATTTGGGGGGCGGGTTTTATCCCGGACCAATCAGAAAAACCTTAAACAATTTGAATTACTGTTTTTTTCCGGCGATTCTCTCAAATTTGAAATTTCCCCTATGTAGCCCCGTCCCCGGCGAAAAAGGAATTTTTTTCGGGGTTTTATTGCTTTTTTTTTAGAAAAGGGTTTTTAGTCTTTATGTGATATGTTTTACTTTTTAAATCAAAATGATTTTTTTTTTTTAAAAACCTTCATGCCGCACGGCGCTGAGGCCGAGATTTCAGTCCCCGCCGTTTTCTCTCCAAAATACAAGGGGAGAAAAAGTTGCGCCCCTTAAATTGGCTGGGATACCCAAAGCCCCCGCTAGCTCACCCCAATCAGCTTTTTTTCCTGTATTTTTACTGTTTTTTGGGAAACTGTCCCCCCTTGGATTTTAAAGGGTTTTAAAAATTTCCCCCTTTAGGTTTAAATTTGGGTTTTGTCGCTCCTTTTTTGTTTGGTCAATGTTCTCCATGGGTTTTTTTAAGGGGCCCACTGTCGCCCCTTTTTCCTGATTGGGGGTTTATGCCGCCCAAAATAAAGAAGAGCTTAAACCCTTTTGAATTACTGTACCTTTTTCCCCATTTTTTTTCTCTTTTGCAATTCCTTATGTAGCGCCGGGTCTGGCGAAAAACCCCGTTTTAGGATTTTATTAATGTATGTTTACAAAAATTTTTCAGCTTTTTTTTTTCGATAATGTTTTCCCAATTAATAAAAAATTTTTTTTTTTAGTCTTTAACTCCATGTCACGGGCGGGAAAAGCCGGGGATTGCACGGCCCCCGACCCTCTCCTTAGGAATCCCAAGGGAGAATTTGGGTTAGGCGTTTTGATTGGTGGGTTTGCCAACCCCAAAGCTAGCTAAACCCAATCACCCTTTTATTCTGCATTTTTACTGTATTTTAAAACTGTCCCGCTTGGTTTCTGATTGGTCAATAGTTCTCCATGGGTTTTTAAATGGTTCCTGTCGTTTTTCTGTTTGGGCCGGTTTTTTGCGCCCAAGGGAAAATAGTTTTCAAAATTTGGGGAAAAAATTACTGATTTCCCCCTTTTTTCCCCCTATATCTTAATTCTTGAATTGGGAAATTTTGGGAAAGGGGATTTTGTTTTATGTATTTTTTTTTTTTAAAGGGTTTCAGCTTTTTTTTTTGGGGAAATGTTTAACCCCTTTTAAAGGGTTTTTATTATTCTTTACCCCGAAACCGACAGGTGGAATGGTTTCCGCTTTTTTCCCCTGCCGGGCCCCGCATGGGGAAAGATTTTCGGGCCAGCCCCCAAATGCGCCTAATTTCCCGAAACTGCCCCCTTGTCCCGCACTGTCCCCCAAACACATGGCGAGGCGCGGGAATTTTTCCCCCGCATGTCCGAGTTGCCCTCCTCGGCGGGAATCTTAAGCGAAGCCCCCCCTTTTGCGACCTCAGCCCCCGAAATGCGCCTAACACACTGGGCGGGACCCCGGTGGAAATTTCCCCCCTGCTTTGTATGCCCGAATTCCCCGGCGGCGAATCTCAGGCGCGCCCCGAAACTGCGCTAAGTTCCCCCCCACTGGGGCCTAAAAACTGGCGGGCGCGGCGGATTTTTAATAGGATGTATGGGCGCGCCCGGCCCCCACAAAAAATAAAGGCGCAGTTTTCCCCGGGAAAAAAATAGCGAAAAGCGCGCCCCCGGAACCCGGCGAGTTCTTTACATGTCCCCCAAAATTATCAAAAGGGGGGCCCCTTGGGGGGTTCCCTAATTTTAAAAGGGGGCCCGGGCTAACTAATATCTAAAGGAAGCCCGGGGGTCCCCTTAAATTTCCCTTTCTTCCAGAGCTGTTACATGGTTGTAGTGGGCGTGGCTTTTGTAAAGGGGTGTGGTATGATATGAAAAGGGCGCGGTAATGCAAATGGTTAATGGGGGCGTATTCGGGTTTAGTGCCTAGGGTAGCATGACCTATAAATACAGCCCTGTGTATATACTAAAGGCCATAAAATTGCCATAAATATGCTGCTTAGCAGATACAGCACTGGGTTATGTAAATAAGAGGCAACAAGGATTGTGTTAAGGGTGGTGTGATGTTCCACAGACCTATGCTGCTAATTCCATTTGCAAAGGGAGGTGGAGGTCTAAAAGCTACAGAAACATGGTATATACAATAGATGCATGGCTTCATGTCAATACAGAATACACATAATTTCTGGTGCACTACATTACAGGAGATTTTATCTACTGCTTGTGTATGCAAAAGAGTGGCAGCAACCGCTGTACCCCAATCGTTCGTTGACCCTTGCAACCACCCTTAGAGTTCTTTGTTAATTGCGGGGAGAGGTGCAGTGTTGGACGTGTAGATGTTACTTGTGTGATGCACTGGTGCTTGTTAAGTAGCTGTACACAACATGTTACTCAGGGAAACTCCAACTTTTACTTACGGCACCTGTCTTGGTTACAGTACACTTCTTCCAGCATCACACCAGGCAAGAGTACAGTTTCTCAATGCAGTCACCCTTCCACTGTGGGGCTCACTCCGGTCGACTCCACAACTCCAAAGTAGCCTTTCTGTCCGTATTCATCTGTGGCGTCGCAGTCAAGCCCTTTTAATGTTACTAGAAACTGAAAGTTGTGCAGTTTACAGAAGTGACAGTGCCCCAACATCTGGAGGACCCACTAAGCCACATAATAAAACAGGATTATAGAAATATGTTGCACTATCTTCTTCTACATGAACCATAATGTTATATTAATTGGTATCTCATCTCAGGAACATAGTTATTAATGTATAGAAGTTCTGTTTAGAATTACATAATTAGATCTGGTGTCACGAAAAGCAAGGTATACATTTTATACCAGGGCCAAAAATATTGACCCGATGCCTTCAGGCAAGGAGGAAAGCTTGATTTAGGGTGCTTTCCTTGCGGGGTTTTGGTCTTAAGTGTGCTTTCATACAGTGCAGTTTTTAACTGCACTTCAATTAAACTGCCTTTATTACCAGCAAGCTTCTTTCAGTTATCTAAACTGTTTGGAAAGTGTGCAATCAATTAGTGTGCTTGTTATCCACAAGACTTCAAACACAGTAATTGAATGATAATTTGAAACACCTTTCCGAACAATTTAGACAACTGAAAGAAGCTTACTGGTAATAAAGGCAGCTAATTACTGTGTAGACAAAACTGCACTGTGTGAAAGAACCCTTAAGCTGCTTGTAAAAGGAAATACTTTTTTTTAAACTTCCTGATTTGCACATGAATATGGATTACACTGCTTGACTGGCCTTGACGAAAGATGTTACTGAGCAACAGGCAGAGTTTTAAAATTTTAATTTACAGATGGCAATCTAACCTCAGAATAAATTCCTAACACAAGTCCTTGGTGCTGTCTGGTCGTGTGGTAACAGCTGGAGATTCAATACATACTTTTTATTCTATTCTAGCAGCCCCAATTAACGAAGCACAGAAGCCTTGCTGCATTTAATTGTTCACATGTAAGTTGTGAAGGTGTATATAAACTTACCACCCCTATATCCCTAATTTTGCCTCCAAACCTAACCCCGGTAGTAGGTGAAATACAGTTCTCTGACTGCACAGCCATAGCAATACCAGTGAATTGTTTCAAACTGTAGTGCTCACATCTGATGCCATACATTTCTGGGCTCCCTGAACAAACATACTTTTTTCCTCCACATCATTTTCCATTTGATGACAAATTTTCCCAAAATTTTGTGCCCCAAAGGATAATAGTCAACTCAAAATTCTTTTATGTACAGGGACACCTTTTCCCTTCTTTCCCGTGAACTTTTGCGGAATTGTAATACCAAAGTTGTTGGAGTCCCCGACCCCGAGAACCTGGCACTCTTTTTCACCCAGACTATCTTTGCTGTCTTGAAGGAGGCTGTGGGCAATAAGCAATAGTTATATGACTAGCCAGATATAGTTAACCAGTGATAAAGACTTTCTTACTTACTTTCTTCAAAGGGACTTCAAAAGCCACCGCAAATTGATGGATGACTGGCTGTTTGCCTTAGCATTCTGGTTCCAGTTGATGAAGAGTGGTGCGACAACTCTACCAGAGGTCTTATAAATATAATGTTTGTATGTTCTAGACTTTAAATGCAAATGAAAGTATATGGTAAGTGCACTTTTCAAGGTTCTGACCTTTTAAGTGCCAGAAACACATGTTGCTGTACAGCTGGATTGGAGTATCCAAGGGATCCTAGGTAAGGGGAGTAGCTGCAGACTTTATAAGTGGCCATTAGGTGGATCAAGTTAGTTACTAGTTGGAAGTTGACAGTTAAAGTTTGAAATTGTTCCAGCATAGAGGTCATTAGGCTACAAGCCGGCTATGGACCAGAGACAGGCAGCCCAACACATTGGGTCTAGAGATTTACTCACAGATTTCAAGAGAAAGAAAAAGAGTACTCCAGAGAGGGAGGGAGAGAGAAAAACGGCTCTTCAAAACATCACACACAGGTGTGTGGTTCGCTGTATGGTCTGTTGCTTTCTTCAGCAAACTTTATGGACTTTGGGCGACTTGAATGATTTTTGGAGCCTAGATGCCATTTTTTGCTCGCATTAGTATTGTAAAATGTGCCTAAATCTATGAACCTGTTCTACTGCAGGTCATAAATTTAGCACTTTCTAGCTACTAAGGAGAGCTGGAGGCATGTCACACTACAACAGTACAAATCTATGAACGTGTCCTACTGGGGGGCCTTGTTTTTCGCTTTCTAGTACTAAGTGACAATTTTTGGCTCAAGTAAACCCCTTTTAAAGTTTTCCCCTTCCAGCAGTAAAGCCCCTGGTTGGGCCCAAAAAACAGTCTAAATGTTAATTTGTACGGTTTGTTGCGACAAGCCTCCAGCACGTCCCCTCCCCCATCTCGGCACATTACAAAGGCCGGGGGGGGCTTTAAATGCACTAATTTTGGGAGTGCGCCTAAATTAAAAATATAGAAAAAACGGGGCTGCGCCAGTTTTAGGGCTAAAAAATGCCGTTTTTGGCCAGCCCTTTAGACATGTCACCCTTAATTTTTTCAGCCACCTATGGGACGCTAATCAAGAAGCATACACAGATCCCCTTAAAAATTTTTCTGCTGTATTTAAAAAATTTTCCCTCTAATTTTGGATTCATAGCATAAATAAATGAAAACTGTTCAAAATATACTTTGCCTACGTGCAATTAAGGAGTTCCTGGAGTCTGGGAGTTTACAAAGCGCTTTCTAACCGTGTTTACTTTTAAGTTTATATGAAAGTGTGCCGAAAAATTGTTGTATCTACAGCCTGGTATAATCTCAGAAGTTGATGTCTCTGCTGTCCTTTCTTTATTTGCTGGATGCACTACACCTCCAGCACACCACCACTGTTAGGGTATGTTCACAGGGCTTATTGTGGCGCGTTTAGTACGCGCCGCAATACGCTGGGTGTTTTGGAACCACGCGCTGATCAGCGCGTGGTTCCAAACCCGGGGGGGCCACCCGGGTGGGCCCCTAGCATGCATTGTCAGCGGCATATTCGCCGAAAAATTTAAAATTTGTCAATTTACCCCCGCACGTAAAATTGACATATTGTACGCGTGGGGGGGACGCTCTCTATGAGAGCTATGAATTACCGTAATTGCGGCGCACATTTCACCGCATATAAGCGAAGTGGGGAAATAAAAGCGAAATAGGGGCTAAATAAAGCGTTGAACATACCCCTTAAACCTGAAACCCCATTCCAACGTTGCACTCTGCAAACTCAGTGCCCTGTACAATGAAAAACCAAGTGGATGAAAAGAAGTCACTTAAATTTTGATGAAGGGTAGGAAGTTGGCTACAAGCCAATTATTTTGGAGAGCCTTCAAGCGCTGATTGTGGATGAGCTGTTTCAAAAGTTTTGTTCCCTTTTTTATGGGTTTCCAGTGTAGGAATTGTTGAGTGCTAGTTAGTTGCAAAAAAGAAGGTGTTAGTGGAGGATGAGTGAGTGTTCAGCAGTAGCATTCCAAAACAGATCAGCTGGTCAAGGGCAAATTGATGGGGACGATTGAAATTGGGAACCAGGATCTGCTCTAGTTTGGGGGGATAGATTCTGCCTAAAATTGCTCATTTACGCGACCAGGAAAAGCTATGTCATATACCGTAAGATTCCATAAGTTGACTGTGTGAGGTTTTTTCAGAAGTTTCTGGGTTTTTACTTGCCAATATCTGTGAAATTTGACTGGTGAGTCCCTGCCATGCCATAAACGATGGTCAGTCACTGTATCTATTAAGTTTGTAATTTTGAAGTGTAAAGGCACAATCAATGCTTAGGCTTTCTTTAAGATCAAGTAGTGCAGTTTTGTTTTTTTTTTGGGTTTTAGTCGTTCTTAAGGGATATACTGTATCTCAGTATTTATGGCACTTGATAAGCCCGGTACAGTAACAAAAAGGCAACGTGACTGCTGTATGCATGAGCCCATTGGGTGGAGGTAGCCAGATTATCTCAGTTTCTTGATGCATTTAGCACATATGTCATGCATGTAGAAAGCAACAATCAGGTGATGCAGAAGTATCTGTTGAAAAGGATGTAGAGACAGATTGTTAAATGGTTGTTCCAACCACTAAGACCCTCACCAATCAAGAGGTTTCTTAACCACTGCCTGATAAAACGCAGGTCATTTTGTCTTTTGTGACCAGATGGAGGTCTTGGCATTGGAACCTCCAGCAATCAGATACAGGTAGGTGATGTGTCTAATCTGGGACAACTCCAACAAGACTTAAAGGGAACCTGCCGCATTGAAACTGCTATCTGATCTTTTGGCAGCATCTTGTAGAGCAGCAAGATCCGAGCAGATTGCTATATAGTTTTGTGGGAAAATGTTCAGTAGAATCTGTATTTTATTAATTTAATCAGCTGCTTATTTTGGATTAAGGAGTGCAGTGGGCAGTGATTGACAACCTTTCTTGTATCAGTGTGCACACAGAGACGGCTGTCAGTCACTAATAAAATTACCTATTGGACTCCTTAATCTAGAATATGTAGGGATTTAAATGACTAAAATACAAATTCCATTAAATCTTTCCCTACATAACTATATATCATTCTGGTCAGCTCTTCCTACTCTATAACCTGTTGCCAGCAGATCAGTTAGCATGTTTAGTGGAACAGGATCCCTTTAGAGATGTTGGGCCTGTTCAGGTCCTGCATACATGCCTTTGTTAATGAATGAATGGATGTGCAATAGATGAATAAAATTTTACAACAAATTGATATGATTTTGCATTGTAGTTTTCATTTATACTCTACAGTTTGGAACATAGCAATTGGATGGGCAATTTATGAAAACATGAGTGATTACCGCAACCTGAGAGCCTGCCTTTAAATATGTTACATGTTTTACGGGTACACTTATCTCTGATGGAGCTCAGTATTGCAACTGAATATGAGACTTTAAAGGGGTTGTCTCACTACAAGGATTGTTTTTTATATTAAAGATCTTGCAAAAACAAGTCACTTTGCAATATATGTCAATTAATAGTATCCTACCTATTCCAAGATATCCACTCTTGTATGAGTTGCATCAGCTCCTTAGGTCGCTATAGCTACAGACCTGTTTGATCTATCCTGATAGGCTGCCAGCACTGGTTGCTATAGCTACAGACCTGGCTTGTACTGCAATTAGGGCTGGCAGAAGTGAATATTACAGAGTGCTGCCAAACACTGCCACCTGGTGTTCAGAAGATAATATTACAGTGTGCTGCTGAATCCTTGTAATATTAAAGGGGCTGTCTCACTACATTGATTCATCTTACTTCAGTTCTGTTTTCTTGGTTTCACTTTGAATTCAGGGGTGTGTTTACTGGCTTCCACTAGGCTGCAGTAGAAGCCAGGTCTGTAGCTATAGCAACCAGTGCTGGCAGCCTATCAGGATAGATCAAACAGGTCTGTAGCTATAGCGACCTAAGGAGCTGATGCAGCTCATACAAGATTGGATATCTTGGAATAGGTAGGACACTGTTAATGGACATATATTGCAAAGTGACCTGTTTTTGCAAGATCTTTAATATAAAAAACAATCCTTGTAGTGAGACAACCCCTTTAAAGATAAGGAGAAGATTAAGGGAGGAATTACTGGGCTTTTTTTTAATTTTTGAAAATTTTTAGCATTCCTTTAAAATTTAAGGATAAAGGTTGTCAGGGCTATCTTGACTCTTACCTTTAGATCTGCATGTTTTATTAAACAGATTTGGTGTTTTAACCCAACAAGAGTGGATTGTTGGTTTTTCTTGGTGGGATTTGGGGAAATGGGAGAATGCACGGCACCAGTATTTGTATTATATTACTGTCTCACTGTTTCTTGAGATCTTGTTTATCATGGTACTTGGTTGTCAGGAGTGGCATACGAGTTTTGGCCACTTTTGTATTACCCGTTTCCCCGAAAATAAGACAGTGTCTTATATTAAATTTTGCTCCTAAAGACGAGCTAAGACTTATTTTTAGAGGATGTTATTTTTCCATGAGCAAGAATTCACATTTATTGTTGACAAAAAATCAACATGTATTAATATACTGTAGTGATTTCATCACAAACATCAGCATAAGCAGCCAAACTCTGAATTGCATAAAAAAATGCACAAGGTCTTATTTTCGGGGGATGTCTTATTTTTGAGGAAACAGGGTATGATGTCAAACTTTGTTTTGTGCTGTGGCCACAGTGATACATTGAACTGTGTCGTACAATTATCACACATTTTCATATAAAGCTCTAGTTACATCACTGGCTTTGCAACTACAGAGTTAACATTCCTGTCGATTTCTTCATATATTCCAAGGGTCATTCACGACAGAACACGTAAACTAGGAAGTGAAGGGCGAGACACTGCATCCCCCGCATTGAATGACAATGATCAGCGAAATACAGAGTGAGTGTATTAGCACCTCCTTTTAAGCCTAAATATAAACCTGGGGTCTATGCCCATTTTTATTAGTATATTAGAACATATCTCCTTCCTCTTGCTATTCTTTCACTATCCTTATGTCATGACTGCAAGCTGATGTGTCCCCTCTTGAAGTCTCAATAATGAGCACAGCACATACAGTGCTCTGGTATGACAAATGCTTTGTATCAAAGATGTTCAAGGGAAATCTTGAGAACCTCTGATGACCACTTAATAATTTCTTTATGACACACACTTAATGAAGTTGGCTGGCAGAAGCTCATCTATAAAATACTCATAGAATGGATCCAAGGATAGGCTACAAAAAGGTCTTAACCACATAACCAGAAAAGATTTGAGGAACCTAATTTGTATAGCCTGGAAGAAAGAGACATTATGGAAACCATTATATACGTTAAAGGTTTTAATGGATTGTCCATTAAAACAAAATACAAAAAAACCTGATAGTTAACTACCTTTCCTCCGCTGCTGTCGCTCTGGAGCTCCTCACTGATCTGCTTCTCTTGACTTCTGAGTTTTCATCCCAACACAGTGGAAAGGCTTGGGTAACAGTGGTGGGTAACAGACAGGTATCAGGTTTTTTCTGTTTTTGCCAACCATGGCCCCAATGTAGTGCATTTTTATGTGAAATACTCATTTAAGTAGGCAGTGTTTGTAATGAAAACCTAAGCACAAGAGCAAGAGGGCAAAATCTGAAAGTCTAAAAATATTATTTAAAGGGGTTTTGCCACGATCTAATATTGACGTGAGATCCTCCAAAATGGGTATTTAATCACTTTTCTAAATATATGTCATCAAAAAAAGTGAAGCCTCTGAGAGCTACAGCCTGACTTACATGCCCTTGGTTTCCTGACAGTTTACATTAGACACGACCAGGAGCTGATCGGGCCGCGCTTGCGTTGTTTGCATTTCTTCTGATGGCAGGGAACATGAAGAGCTTTGAAGGGACGGGGGAGAAAGATCTTGTATCTATTGTATAGAGAATCCACTGGTTGTAATGTAATTATTTAAGTGAACAAACTTCCAGCAGATGTGGTTGAAGTATCCATAATAGTTTATTTAAAGGGAACCTGTCAGGTGTTTTTTGTTTCCCTATTTGAGAGCACGATGTGGTAAAGGGAGAGAAGTTGAGCTCTGTGATATATAGATTTAGATAATTTGATGCTGAAGTTCTGAATTAAAAGCAAAGAAAATCTTAAAGGTGAAATTAAAAGTACTGCTTACTCCACCCACATACAGTTATTGGCAGCTGTCAATCACTGTACGGGGTAAGCAGGACCCAAGCCCAGACAAGATATTTTGGCTCTGTAGGCAAATAGGGCAAATGGCAGTGATTGCAGTCACAGGGGAGCTGACTGCAAGGTGGGAGAGGGCACCCCCCCAGAATGTATAACTGCTAAGACACCACAGTCGCTTTAACCACGACATCTAATTAGTTAAGCGACTGGGACAATTCCTGTCTTGGCAGCTGAAGGCAGGTGCTGGCTGTAACTAGCTTCTGAGCTACATACAGTACTTGCTACCCTTTACTGACAGGCAGAAGTAGATGCTCTAGGCAGTTGCCTACCTCTGCCTACCCATCGTCTCGGCCTTAAGCAGGACTTCCACTTTCTGTTAAGT
This sequence comes from Phyllomedusa bahiana, assembly GCA_025379985.1. Taxonomy (NCBI): domain Eukaryota; kingdom Metazoa; phylum Chordata; class Amphibia; order Anura; family Hylidae; genus Phyllomedusa; species Phyllomedusa bahiana. The sequence goes on along the minus strand of JAODAL010045099.1, from coordinate 17,452 downwards.
CCTATCGGAATTTACTCTGCTTTTTACTGAGAAATTCTGCTCCAAATCAAATAAACCTATATATCATAGAGCTCAGCTTCTCTCCTTCTATCTCCGTTCTCAGATAGGGCAACATAAACCACCTGATAGGTTCACTTTAAACCACTCTGGGATAAATATGTATTAATCTTAAAGGGGTTGTCTCACTACAAGGATTGCTTTTGATGTTAAAGATCTTGCAAAAACAAGTCACTTTGCAATATATTTCCATTAACTGTGTCCTACCTATTCTGAGATATCCCCTCTTGTATGGGCTGCATCAGCTCCTCAGATCGCTATAGCTACAGACCTGTTCAATCTCTCATGATAGGCTGCCAGCACTGGTTGTTATAGCTACAGACCTGACTTCTACTGCAGCCTAGTAGGAGCCAGTAAAAAAGCCCCTGAATTCAAAATTAAACCAAGAAAACAGGACTGAGAAAAGATGAATCCATGTAGTGAGACAACCCTTTAAGGTGAAAATTAAAAGTAAAAAAATAAGGGTAGACTAGATAGATCATGTGGTCTTTTTTTCTGTCATTCTTTACAAAGCATACTACTCTGTGTAATCGGTTCTCTTGCTGGTCATACATACTTTATGCAATAGCTGTAAGCAAAAATATGGACTGACTGAACACAGATCTTAAAAGGGTTTTCTCATCACATGCTTTTGCAGACTGTTGATCTTTCTTACAGCTTCAAAACCAGGGGCATGTCTCTCCTCCCAGTAGGCATGTCTCTGCTCCCTGTAGGTGTGTCTTCCCTCACTAAAGACTAGTGACATCATCATTCTGTGTGAGCAGTGGAAGGGAGAGGATGTCACAGCTCTGCAGACCTCCTGCAATGGTTCTCATGTCTGCAGAGCTGTCCCTTCCAGGCTGCACAAGCTCCTTGTAACCAAAACACCTGCATTGGTGTAACCAGAACACCTGCATTGCTGTAAGCAGTTATACATACAGCCTGAACTGATGAAACAAATGTGAGAAATGCAATCTGCTCCCCCCTCTATCATCAGGCAGGAGGTAGAGGGGGAGCATAATCTATAAGGCTGTGCTATATGGAGGAGAGTGAATCTAGCAGCTACAGACTCAGTAATTGCCTAGGTCCTTCAAATAGGGCTGGGAGATGAGCATAGAGGAGCTCAGATAGCTTTTATTACACAGAGACAGCAACGAAAACTGAAGCAACTTGTTTCACTTTCAATTTACACAGCTCAGCGGGGAGTAAGCACAGAGCGCAAGCAGCCAATCACAGCACAGGGGGCGTGTCCCAACAGGCTGAATGAAATATCAGGCAACCAATAACAATAAAGGGAGCGTGGCCCGACCACTTGCTGCAGAAATAGCTATATACGCACAGATTAGCTCATATCTGCTAAACTAAATGATTTAGATAATACAAACCAATTGCAAAAGTGCTTACTTCCACTGTCCCCATCATTACAGATATGATCTTTGTAGCGAGAAAACCCCTATAAGCTTTAGCGTGTTTAGTTGCTCTGCTACCAGCTGCTAAAGCTTACCCAGTATTACGTGAATAGTGGTGATAAACAACCACAATGAAAACACGAAAGGGATATTCCCATCACAGGAAGTGCTGCTGGAAGGGCCAAATATAGTAAAACAAGCAATTTCCAAAATGTATGTTATTAAAAAAATATCTATGCTTTACCTTATATAGGCCTTTTTTTTGTACCTTCAACGTGCTCTCTTGTCTATAGTTACCGACCAACACTGTGTGCTTTCAGTGACGGCCGGTAATGCAGTGTTACTGTACCATCACCTATGGCTACGATAGCAGAAACGTGCATTTTCGCTCATATATACTCGCCCGCCCCCAGTCACAGGAACTTATTCTCAGACAGTCTTTGATAATGATGCATTACTGGCCATCACTGAAAGCCCACAGCTGAAGGTGCAAAAAGGAATGTATTATTATTATTATTTATTTTAGAGCGCCCTCAGTTCCAGAGCGCTGTACATTCGGGTTTCATACATAACGTAGGTCAAATAAGTACAAGGGAGACAATTTTAATAAATAAATACTGGTACAGGGGGGGAGAGAGGTCCCTCCCCGTGAGGGATTACAGTCTACAAGGACGGTGGGGAGAGACAGAAGGTGAGGGGCAGACATGGTTGTGAACGGTGTAGTGACAGCAATGGGGTTATTGTTGGGTATAAGCAATCCTGAAGAGATGGGTTTTCAGGTTACTTTTGAGGCTATGAGGAGGGGGGAGAGTCTGAGGTGTTGGGGCAGTGAGTTCTAGAGTATGGGGGAAGCACGGGAGAAGTCTTGGAGATGGTTGTGTGAGGAGCTGTTAAGAGGAGAGCAGAGAAGAAGGTTCTGTGAGGAGCGGAAATTGCGAGAGGGGAGGTATCTGGAGATTAAGGCAGAGATGTATGGAGGGGAGAGCTTATGGAGAGCCTTGTTGGTCAAGGTTGCTAACATCATGCGTCAGTAAGGGGTTAACAGATTATGGATCTGTGCATGAGCTGTCAATGATGGGATAAAAGTCAAACAGATAGGATTAGGTAAAGTATACATATTTCTTAGTAATATGCATTTTGGAAATTACTTACTTTACAGTAATTGGCCCTTCCAGCAGAACTTGCTGTGATGGGAATACACCTTTAAGGTTTCAGGCACACAACAGATTTTTCGACGGAAAATTCTGCTATATATCTTATACCCAATACCTTTGAATGATACAGGTTTTCCCAGTAAAAGGCAGCTTTTACAATGATTTGGGGCATAGATTAGCCATATTGCATGGGGCCAATCTACATCCTAGGCTGAATTTACACAGATTTTTGCTGTGGAATAAATGTGGATTTAACACTGAAATTCATAGAAACTGTCATGTGCACAGGTCCTAACAAATGCCTAGAATGCACTAGGTTCCTACTGAGATTACTTTATTCATTTTCAATCTCACTTCTTTTGCAGAGCTTGGTGCTGGTTTGGCTGGATTTGGTATTTTCTTCCTATTATTTGGTGTTTTACTCTATTTTGACAGTGTCCTCTTAGCTTTTGGAAATGTAAGTATTTTCTAGAGATTGCTCAATAACCTACAATAATAATCCAAAGAAATTCACTCAAAAAATTTGTGTATGTTGAACTTGTAGATTTTGTTCCTATCAGGCCTTGCACTGATTATAGGCCTCAGACGGACTTTCGGTTTCTTCTTCCAAAGACACAAACTGAGGGGCAGCTCCTTCTTTTTAGGTGGAGCATTGTTGGTCCTTTTCCGATGGCCAATAATAGGAATGCTGTGTGAATTCTACGGCTTCATCAGTCTTTTCAGGTAAATATCCATCTAATGTATCAAAGTCTACAATGTATAGTGCTGATGTGACAAACACTGGTGTACCATGTCTTTGGTGTATTTTCACTGATCTTCACTAGGCATTATTACAATTTTTACTATGGAAATACCCTTGAAGCCAGGGCCTATTAGGTTAGGTGGGCAAATCACCTCTGATTGGAGTCTATATAAGGTCTAAGAGGTTATTTGTGAATTAACTCATATGAAAAAGCTCTTAGAAGAAAATGACTCCAGTCAGCTCAAAATCATGGCTCTTTTGGGTGCTGCAAAAAGAATGACCCAGTGGCATCGTTATAGGTCATAGACATTGAAGCTGTGACCGGCCTGGAAGCCAAGGGACTATAAGTACACCCCTACATACAGTGTCGGACTGGGGTGCCTGGGACCCATCAGAGGAGTTTATATTAGGGGCCCATTTTGCCTCACTGTCTCTGCCACCTGTGTGGTGCCCCGCCCGGTCTCGATTCAACTTATACAGACTGAAGTAATGACATCATTACACTAATCTGTAATCAATCAAGATGCAGCGCTGGGGCTTCTGAGTCTCCCTCACCTAACAGCAGTAGGACACTGGTGGTGAACATAAAAAGTCAAAAGATATATGTCCCCCTCCCCGAATGATACATTTTATATAAATAAATATATAGCAAAAGCTATAACACAAAGTACTGAATATAAAACCACTAAATAATGGTCATATAGTTACCAAATAATATCGCTACATAAAACCAGAATCCAAAGGCTATTCCAAATTCCAAGAAGACCAAATACTGCCACACCATGGCTACATATCACCACCACATAGTGACTAAATAATACCACGACACAATGAACGCATATCACCACCACATAGTGACTGAATAATACCACAACACCATGACTACATATCATCATCACATAGTGACTGAATAATACCACTACACCATGACTACATATCACCATGACACAGTAACTGAATAATGCCATCACACCATGACCTCATATTACCCCCACAGTGACTGAATAATACCGCCACATCTACACCATTGACCTACAATATTCCCACCACATAGTAACTGAATCATACCTCCACACCATGACCACATATCACCACTATATAGAGTAATACAGCCACATCATTACTGAATATAAACCATTACACTTTGCACACATATAAGTGATTACAGTTCAGGTACATTTCTCCAATGCGTTGTTCACATTTCCTTTTCTTCCTCATCCGGTCCACACCTTCATGCTAACTTTATATATATGTCCCCTCAGTTAGGCAGGCATATATTTGGTCCCCTCAGTTAGGCAGGTCGGCACTCGGGCGCTGCGATGGCCCGAGTGCCGACAGACACGCTTCAGTTATATGCGACTCCTCAGGGAGAGCATATAACTGAATGCCAAGTACCTGACAGCATCCGGGCGTTACGGTGGCCAGGGCGCTGTCAGCGATCTTCTAACCTGTATGCGACTCCTCCGGAGCCCACACAGGTGAATAGATAGCACTGCGTAGCAAAGAGCGAGCGTTCCATGCTCCGCAGTGGACTCCGGGCTGCTGCAGACTCGTGGCTGTCCGAGTGTGTCATCGGCCTTATAACATATCGCGCTCTGTGCCCAGAAGATGGAGGAGAGCGCGCGGGAGGCGGAGCAGCGGGGAGCGAGGTGTTTTTTTTTTTTTTTTTTAAACCATACCTATACCTGCCCATAACCTGCCTAGGGGGACCTATACCTGCCTATACCCTGCCTAGGGGTCCCTATACCTGCCTTTACCCTGTCTATAGCCTGCCTAGGGGGAGCAATACCTGCCTATACCTGCCTATAGCCTGCCTAGGGGGACCTATACCTGCCTATAGCCTGCCTAGGGGGACCTATACCTGTCTATTCCCTGACTATACCTGCCTAAGGAGACCTATATCTGCCTGTATCCTACCTATTCCTGCCTTTAGCCTGCCTAGGGGGACCTATACCTGCCTATACCCTACCTATGAGGACCTATACCTGCCTATGCCCTGCCTATACATGCCTAGGGGGACCTATACCTGCCTGCCTATACCTGCCTACAGCCTGCGTAGGGGGACCTATACCTGCCTATACCCTGCCTATGAGGACCTATACCTGCCTATGGGGGCAATTACCTGCCTATAGCCTGCCTAGGGGGACTTACTGCCCATACAGCCATATGCTATACCTGCCTATACCCTGCCTATGGACCTATACCTGCCTATAAGACCCTGCCTACTGAGGGGCAATTACCTGCCTATAGCCTGCCTAGGGGGACATATAGCTGCCTATACCAGCCTATGGGGGACATTAAACTGCCTATACATGCCTATAACCTGCCTGTGGGGAACATTAAACTGCCTATACCAGCCTAAACCTGCCTATGGGGGACATTAAACTGCCTATACCTGCCTATATCTGCCTATGGGGGACATTAAACTGCCTATACCAGCCTATGGGAGCATAAACTGCCTATGTAATTTTATTGGTATCTATTTTTATTTTTTAAATTCACCATACCACTGCATTTTCATCCTAGGCTTATATCGAGGTCAATAACTTTCCTGTTTCTTTTGTGCTAAATAGTCTCGGCCTATTCGGGTGACATTATAACTCATACCAGTTTTATTGCCTATGGGGACATTAAACTGCCTATACCTGCCTATATCTGCCTATGGGGAACATTAAACTGCCTATACCTGCCTATGGGAGACATTAAACTGCCTATGTAATTTTATTGGAATCTATTTTTATTTTTTAAATTCACCAGTAGCCACTGCATTTTTCACCCTAGGCTTATACTCGAGTCAATAAGCTTTCCCGTTTTTTTGTGGCAAAAGTAGGTGCCTCGGCTTATACTCGGGTTGCTTATATCGAGTATATACGGTTATATTATATATATATATATATATATATATATATGTCCCCTCAGACATGTAACCACCAATAATAACACTAATACTCACCTGACCTCCTTCCCCAGCTGAGCTCCTTCTTCTTCTGCCCGACACTGGCGACGTGACATCATCAAGACCCCAGCGCCGGGTTGCTCCTCCGGCAGCTCCTCATCTACAGAGTGACGGCTGTGCGGCCGAGGAGAGGCAGCGGCGTGATGAAGTCACTTCATCGCGCCACCGCCCAGTTCAGCACTATGGGCCCGCAGCGGGCCCTCATACATCCCGTCTAGTTACTATTTTGCCATAGGCAAACTTAAACTCTATCAGTTCTCTATCCATAAAACACTAAAATGTAACTTTTATTATGTATAACTCTTACCCTCTATACACACTATTTAAGAACCTGATTTCTAACCTCACCATTTAACCCTTTTCTATTATCAAGTCTGGTGGAACCCCACCTACCAACTTGGAAAGCCTTATATATACAGCAATTTACTAACTCCAGTAAGGGATCCCAAGCCTCCTACTTGGGCAGTCGTCCCTAATCTAATGGACACTAAAAATTAAGGCCTCCTTGTGAACCCTCTGCAGCGGGTGACACTTGTGACAGAGGTGAGAATAAATCAAATTAAAACGTCATTCTTCCAAGAAAGTAGAAAGGGTTAAATGGGGAGGTTAGAAATCGGGTTTTTAAAAGAGTGTAATAGAGGTTAAGGTTATACAAAATTTATAAAACGTTTGTGTTTTAAGATGGGAAAACTGATAGAGTTTAAGTTTGCCTATGGCAATAGTAAATAAGTGTCAGAAGTCACTCTGTTCTCTTGCGGAGATTCCCATTTTTTTGGAGATTTATTGACAGTTAGGTGAACAGGAATGTTCAAGTGCGGGAATTCTAGGGAATGGCAGGTTTTTGAGTCAGAAAATTAATTTAGATATTTTTTCACAGGAAGCTAATTGCAGTATTTTCTAATCAATCAAATCCATGAATTATTAAATATCCATACAGCCTTTCAGAAATTAAATAAAACTTTACAAACAAACAAATTCGGGGCAGGTGGGAAGTAGCCAGTCTTAGAGACATATAAACAAAACAAATTGTGTATAGAGGTTTAAGGATCAGTTTGGACCAAATACACATTTAGAAGACCCATTTTTATCAAGGGTTGGGAAAATTGGGCTATGAATGCTTTCTGAAATTGATGAAATACCTGTCAGGAATTTACGGAAAGGAATTCATTTATAAAATTAAGTGAACAACTAATTCAGGGATAGTGGGATTAATAACTTTCGGGTCCATCCAGATTTCCCTGAATTAGAACAAAAAAATTACAACGATATATAGAATTTGAGAGAAGAAATTAAAAAAAGGAAACATAACAAATATCTGAGGGATCGGAAAGATTTGATAACAATGTTTATATTTGAAAAAATAGTAGATTTACCCCTCAAGCCTAATTTATATTCAGATGTCTCAGATTCAGAGTTTCTGCCTGTAGAAAGAATCTTCTACAGGTTAATTAATAGTTATAGCAAGGTGAAAAAAAACTGGTTGGAGGAAGGTAGAGAAAAACAAAGGGTTGGACAAAAAAATAAGATAAACACATAAAAAATATCTATTCAAAGTACAAGATCAGAATCTCAGGATGGCAATCAGAAGGAACAGTGGGATCAAATCCCATTATCTCTCTGCATCCTGTGATATAGTGGCCCATGGTGTGGGAGCACAGACAATGATTTCAAATGGCAATACAAATATGCCACTAGTGGCAGGAAATGGAAAGGTTATGAATACAATTCAAAGTCAATCTCAGGAGCATTCAAAAATGCAAATGCATCCACTTTTTTTTTAGAACAACCAAGGATTCTCTTGAGGGATCGAGAGAAGGGGAATTATCAGAAATAGTTCGCCTATATAAAATATAGCCCTTTTCTATATTGCTGAGTATACCCGGCACGGTTCAAATATATGGTGTCTCCAATCCCGCAAAACACTAGGAAAATATAAATGTAGAACCGGCAATATCATAAAACATAATTCTCTTTAATAAATCACATTAAAAATATAAGACATTAATCCGTACTTTCACAGAGTGTCCATAGTCCTAAATGCAAAAATGTATACTCGTATTTAGTTGTGGCGTAGCACGCCGTTCGATTCGGGTCCATGGCGCGCTCACATGGCAGGTGAGCAAAGAGACGCCGAAAAAACGAGCTGAACAAGGTAGACCCCGCGGACGTTTCGGTGATAGCTCCTCCCCTTCCTCAAGGCGTTTGAGGAAGGGGAGGAGCTATCCCCAAAACCCATCCAGGAGTCCACCTTGTTCAGCTCGGTTGTCGGCGTCTTTTGCTCAAAGGGCCATGTGAGCGGCGCCATGGACTGAATCGAATGGCGTGCTACGCCACAACTAAATACTGAGTATACATTTTTGCATTTACGAGTATGGACACTCTGTGAAAGTACGGATTAATGTCTTTTATTTTTAATGAGATTTATTAAAGAGAATTATGTTTTATGATATTGCCGGTTCTACATTTATATTTGCTGAATTATCAGAAATAACAAAGGATGGAGCACTTCAAGTGATTAATTTATCCTCTCATAGACTAACGGAAAATCAAAAACAGGTGTTGGTATATGGTCTTACATTTGCTCCCATGCCAAAATTTAATGAGTTTGTATGGGTAAAAGATATTAATCTCTTTGCTAGAAGGTTGGCTTTACATAAATATCATAAAATGAAAAATAATGATGAGGGAAACCTTTAGGAAACTAGAGGAAAAAAACATTGGGGATCTTTAACAATTTAGGTTGAAGGTGAAGGAGACCCCATAATTCTAGATATACCCTTGACTAATTTAAAACCAAAATCTAGGAAAATAACCTCGATATCACAATATAATCTATTGGATACATTTGTGGAAGAGTAACGCAATATATAAAGAAAACTAGCACTCAGACGACAACCATCTTCTTTAAATTTAAAATGGGAGGAACAATTAGCTATTGCAGAATTAATCTAAACAGGGAGATAGTAATCAAAACCAGTGACAAGGGCGGTTATATATTGTCATCCTTAATTAAAAGTGACTATAGAGCAATGGTTGAGAGAATACTTTATGATTCAGAAAAATATGAGAGGCTTCCAAAGGGTCCAACCAAGAGTATCTGACGGAATTAAAAAGGATTTAGACCTGGGAATTGAGAAAAAATAATTACTGAGGAGGAGAAGAAATTTATGTAAATGTAAATCCTACTATTGCTACCTTTTATGCATTACCAAAGTGCATAAAGAGGTTGTTTTGGGCCCAAAACCAGGGAATAGACCGATAGTCTCAGATAGAAATAATTTAACACAAGGATCTTAGCACGTATTTGATCGTATACTGATGCCCTTTGTCACTGGCTTCTTCATATCTGAAAGAACAAAGATACTGTGATGAGAATTAATGATTAGTGGTGAGTGAAAGTACACTTCTTGCAAGTTTAGACGTAGATGCCCTATACAGTAACATCAGACTGATCTGGGCCTGAAAGCAATCAAGTATTTTTTGAAAATAAGAGGTACACAATTTTTTGGAACATAATGATTTCGTTTTTAAGCTATTGGATTTTGTTTTGACACATAATTATTTTTTGTTTGATGGTACCTTTTTCACCAGATAAAGGGGCAGCCATGGGCACAGTCGTGCGCCAAGTTTTGCGAATTTATTTTTAGGTTGGTGGGAGGATGCTATTGTTTTTTCTGAACACTTTGAAATATTCACAGATCGGATTTTATTTTGGGGACGCTTTATATATGATATATTCGTTTTTTGGGATGGTAGTGAAAATTATTCAGGGATTTTGTATCTAGACTCAATGATAATGAAATTGGGATGAAAAATTTAAGTTTGAATTTCATCGAGAGAAAATTTATTTTTTGGGTCTTCAAATTATGTTGGACGAAAACAAGCAGATTCAGACAAAGATATTTCAGAAAAATATGGCTACCAATAGTTTGTTACACTTTTCCAGCTAGCATCCACCTTCTCAAAAAAAGGGGATTCCTATAGGCCAATTTCTTAGGGCTCGCAGGAATTGCTCTACTTTAGAGGCTTTTAATGAAGAATGTATAAAGTTGCATGTTTTCAGGCAAGGGGTTATCCAAAAAAAAAATGTTTGAGGAAGGCGTTTAATAGGGCTTTGACTAGTGACAGAGGACATTTATTAATCAGTAAAAAGAGAAGGAAAAAAAAAAAACTGATTTTATTGTTGTATAGGTCCCTTTGATATTGAGCCAATGAAATGAGAGGTTACTTAGAAGACATTGGACATTTTGAGGGCAGCCCAGTTTTTCTCTGGGTGATTCCTAAATTCTAGTGGGATTTAAAAGGGAAAAAATCTTAGGGATGAATTTGTACATAGTAAATTTAGGGAGATGGCACAAAATTTTTGTTACAGTCTCAGTGGTGGCTATACCCCTGTGGCAACTGTTCATTCTGTCCTTTTTATATGGAAAACTAAAGTTTTGTTAAAAAGGCCCGACCTTACCCTGATGAAGCCGTTTACCTGGTGAAAACATGTTGGGGAGGTCGGATGACATTTAAATTGTGATTTCTATTTTGTCTACAAGTGTTCCCGTTTTGCAGGGGTTTGTCCAAGGGGCTTGTTTTGGCCCCTTAGATTGGGACAACTCCCCAAAGTAGGAGGTTGGGACCCCTTACTGGCGTTTATTTAAATTGCTGTAATTTTGGGGCCTTTTTGGTACGTGGGTTCCACCGGGGATTGCATTACAAAAAGGAGCTTTTCTTCCTTAAAAAGAGAAAGGGTTTTGGTGAAGTTAGAATTTGGTTTTTTTTAAAATAGTGTGTATAGGGTTAAGGTTATAATAATAAAAGTTACGTTTTAGTGTTTTATAGATAGAGAAATATAAGTTTAAAGTTTGCCTTGGCAAAATAGAAAATTTATAGTGTCAAAAGTCACTTCTGTTCTCTTGCGAGTTCCCTTTTTTTTGGTGATTTTTCTCCCCTTTTGGGCCATCCTCCTCCGGTGGGCCAGTCCAACATCCCCTTCATCACTTATGCTTATTGTGGTGTTTATTCTTCTGGTTTCTTGTAAGAAATATTTCCTCTAACAAGAGAATTTCAGCAATGCCCTCAAACTTTTTGTATGTTCTTCATTCTTCACTTTAAAGTAACTATGTAACAAAATAAAGTAACAAAATGGAACATTCCCGGGAAAAACCGACACTGATTAGTGAAAAAGCCTTTGTCGTTGTAACGGGCGGCGCCGATGGCGTTTGCCGAAGCGCCGACCGCAAAGAAACCCAGGGTGGATCCAGGGGCCCCCCCAGGCACAGGGGCAGATGCGGCAGTGGGTAGCGGTTTTGCGGGGCCCTGTTGTGGCGCTGGGCGGAGTCCGGGCCCCGCGGTGTAGCTTTAAACGGGTGACAGTCAGGTTAGTTTTAAAAGTAAGGCACAGCCCCAAAGTTGGTAAAAGTTTAGATAAGGTGCCGGGGAAAAAAGCAGGTGTAGCAGAAGGTACAGCGGCGGGTCAGCGGTACCGAAAAACGTATGGTGAATGTGAGACAGCAGCAGAACAGCAGCAAGGGGTCAAGCTCTTGGGGGTAACAACAACGAATGACTAGAAGCGGGGGAAGTCGTTATATAGCCAGAGGTCGGGGGTTTTTTTTGCAGGAACAGGAACCCGTGTCTTTAAATATGATGCAGTGCCCACCGCGTGCCCCCGAGGGGGGCCGTGTGCACACGGATCCCAGGGGTGGAGGAACCCAAGGTGAGGCCCAGAGCAGGGACCCCAGAGGGATGTCGCAGCAGCAGTGGGACACAACGACCGGGCACGTGCGAGCCCCATAACGGGACCCCCGGCGTGAACCGTGAAGTACCCCCCCCCTTAAGCCCTCCCCCCGGGGCACCCGGGTCCCACAAAACGGTTTTTTATGGGAACCCCCCCCTCTCGGTATCCAAAACTGGTCAGAGGAGGTGCCCAGAGAGTCCCGGGAAAACTTTTTGGCCCGGGGGAGAAGCAAAAACAGTAGGCAGGGGGAGGGGGGGTGGGATCGGGGTTGTCTTACGCCCAAAGGTTTTTTTGACACAGGTTTTTTCCCATCGGCCAGCGAAACCAAGGAAGAGATTAGGGGGGCAGGGCTGCTCCGATGGGGGGGCTTGGGCAGTGGAGGGGGGCCAATGCTTGCCCCATTGGAAAACCCTTCGCCCGTTTTCAATCCAGGGATGGGTTTTTGAAGGGAACCACGGGAGCCCAAAAGGGTGGAGCAGACGAACTAGGCAGCAGTAAAAGGACAGAAATTTTTCCTGGTGGGGAATGCCAACCTTCAAGGACACAGGTGGGTACGGAAACTTGACTGGCTCCTTCAGGATTCCCCCTTTATGGAAAGGGAAAAGAGGGGCTTTCTAGCGGGAGCAGGGGAGGTGAAATTCCCAGCAGAGGGGCGGGTGGGTTTAAAAATTTTCAGAGGGGAGGGAATCCAGCAGGGAGGAACTTCATAGGCGGGCACCAGATGATGACGTTTTAGTGGCCGGGGGGGGGTCGACGGGAACAAAGGCTTTTTGATTCAGGGTACTTTCCCCCAAAAAACCATGGCATGGGGTTTCGGGGCGCAGCTGGGCGGACTGGGGCAGTTTTGATAGTGCGGGGGACCCACCAAGTTTCAAGCACGATTTTAAGCTGCGTCGACGGGCGCGTTCCTTGTGGGAGTGAGTGCGGTTGACCTCCATAGGTTTATCTTGGAAAAAAGCAGGTGTCGGCGAGGTGGGGCTGTGGTTTCAGGTACGAGCGTGGGGCTTGCGAGGCGGGTGGGGCTGGCTGTGGGGTAGCTAAGCTCCCCCTCAGCAAAAGGATGCGATCCGGGTAGCCAAAGGATGAGGTGTCCAATGTGGTGGGTGGGCACGACCAGCCAATCGTCCTTTTTTTGGTCCATCGAGGCCCCCCCAAAAAAGGGAACAAGGGGCCCATTTTTTCAGGAAGTCAGAGGCCAGGGTGCGGAAAATGGGTGGCATATTTTACCCCCAGTAGAAACGCCCGACGGAACCGAAATAGCGAAAAGCAGCAGATGTGTTGCGCCCCGGTAGCTCGAAGGTTCTCCTAAAGGCACCAGGAACTCCTGGAGGTCCCTGTCAGCGGGTCTCCTTTCTCCACCCAGGTGGACCAGGCCAAGGTTACCTGAGAGCAGGCTGGGGATGAAACCCCTTGGCACGGTCAGATGGGGGGCTGGTGAGCCAGGGGCCTCAAAAATGGTTGTGCATGATTGAGAAAACCGCGACGGTTTGGGGATCTCCGGAATAACGGGCTGGCAGAGGCAGGTGCGGCTAGGACCGGTATGAAACGGAGGCGGGGAACCACAGCAGATGGCGGGGCATTTTTAGGTGCAATCAGAAGACTTCATCTAGAGGGTGGTGAGCGTTGCAGCTTTTGAAATAAAAATGCTCCCGAGAAAGCCCCGACGGTTCACAAAGGTTACTAGTTCAGGCAGAGTCACTCCGGCGGGACCATATTGTGGTCGTTGTACTGTAAGGTGCGGCGCCGGTGGACGTAGAGCCGAAGCGCCGACGCGATATCCAGGTGTGGATTCGGGGCCCACGCGGGAAGATGGCAAAGCAGGCAGGGGTTAGCGGGAGTGCAGGGCCTGTTAGTGGCGCGGGGGAGCGGAGTCCGGGCACGAGGTGTAGCCGTAAACGGGGGACAGTCCAGTATAGTCTTGAACGTAAGGCACAGTCCCAAGTTTGGGTAACAGATTAGATAAGGTGCCAGGGAAAAAGAAGGGTGTAGCAGACGGGTACAGCGGCAGGTGTACAGCAGGTACCGATAAACGTATGGCTGAATGTGAGACAGCAGCAGAACAGCACCCAAAGGGGGTCAAGCTCTTGTGCTGGGTAACAACAACGAACTGCCCTAGAAGACAGGGAGGAAGTTCGTTATATACCCAAAGAGGTCAGGGGTCACTTAGCAGGAACAGGAACACCGTGTCTTTTAAATATGATGCAGTGCCGCGCGCGTGCCCCTAGGGGGAGACGTGTGCACACGGATGCCAGGGGCTGGAGGAAGCACAGGTGAGAGACCAGAGCCAGGGACACCAGAGGTTTGTCGCAGCAGCAGCTGGGACACAACCGACACGGGCACGCTGCGAGTCCATAACAGGGACCGCGGCGTGAACCGTGACAGTCGTCTGATACATCACACCATCCATGTCAAACTTACTGACAATCACTGTTGCAAGCCTTTTTGTTATGTAACACATACAAATCAATGCACTAAAAAATATATAGTTGCAGATTTGTTTTTAGCAGTAAAATGTCTTTGAATTCAATGAGAAAGTCAAAATTCCCATAATCGACAAAGGGGAAAATCGTTCCCAATCTTCAGTGTTTCTACAGCATAGGGCTGACATGCTGTTAATCTGCCCCCACAGGTCACTTTCTGTGCTGATTTTTATGCAGCAAGTGGATGAGATTTTCTTATGCAAAATCTACAGCAGAAAAACCACAGTGTATTTCACATATGTGTCAAAATCCCTTTTAAAAAAACGGCTATAGCTAACAATACAAAGGGTAAAAATAAAATGGTGGTGGCTGAAAGTCCACCCTCCATCTGCTTATAGTCACACTAATTAAATTGGCCTCAAGAATTTCAATATTTTAACATACAATGGTCTTTCCTGGGAATTGTATCTTGAAACCACAATTTCCCTTCAATGTCACAGACAATGCTGATCTGAGGCTCTATGATTGCTGGAAGATGTAACCAATATGATCCATACAATTTGCTGGCAAATCATGTGACCCTTGCTGACACATCGGTCACATCGTGTCACACTTTATTATTTTAGAAATGCTATGGCTGACGCTATTGATCTATACTTTCACAACTGTATGCCCAAAAAGGGCTGCATTTATAGTCAAAAATGTGTAACTGGCAATTATCTTTGTTGTTTCTCTGTTTCTGTTCAGTAGGAGGCAACTGGTAGGGGCTTTTATGTAGTAACCACATTAATTTAGTGCTCAACAATTATATCCCTTTTAAAAAACTTATTTAGATTGTGATAGATCATAGTGTTTTTCAACGGGAATTTCAATAAATGGGAAATCTGCAGTTCCCACCCGTGGACAACTGAAAAATGAGTTTAAAAATTTAAAATTTTTGAATTGTTATCGCCGGTCCAGAAAAAATTTTTTTTTTAAATATATTCATCCATGTGCTGAACACTAGGGTGAGGGGATTGCACCCATTTTGCCCGCATTTTCAGGTTGTGTGTAATTGACTATCCTGATTTAAAATAGAAAAGATTTTGCTCTGAAATAAGCAGAACACCTCTGTATACCCCAGGGGGAAATTTTTGGGTGCTTATTCACTTTAAATGTTTTGTCTTAAATCCTTATTTTTCTGCATGACCCGTCGCTTTTGCGACGAAATGATAATAAATGACTCTTTCAAAGAACTTCCCCTCCCTCTGAAAATGTTGTATGTAAAAAAAATTGAAATTTATGTTTGTACTCGGCTAGATTGTTGTAGAACATTCGAGCATATTAGTTCCTTTGTAACCTTGTACTTTCGGTGAAATTAAAACACGTCTTCTGTGACAATGGGGGTCATTTTGTGATACGTTTATACTAGTGAATGTGATAAGTGAGATATAAAGTAACTGAATTTGGACAGTGAGATCACCATAGTGGATGAAAAGAAAAAATTTTAAAAACTGTTAAGTTTTACAACACTTAATGGTAGCCTAAAGACAAGGTTTGGCTGCTAGCCATAGTGTTTTTGGTGTCCCTTGTCGAACTTCCCTTTTAAATGAAAATTCAACTCGTTTGCAGTTGGATGTTATTTTTGGGTTTTTGAAGGACAGCAAGTACACCAGCAACAAGAACAGTGTTCCCCAAGTTTTCTGACACTGACAGACCTGGGGATGTGCTGGAATTCTGTCAAACCCCAAAAAGAACAAAGTTTAAAAGGGGGCCCGTTTTAATGGTTAAGCATCACAAGCTCAAGCAAGGAAGGGAGGATGTAAAGACAGTAAATTTCAGGGAAAAAATCTGCTTTAACGTTTGTCACATTTGCTTCTGAGATCCTCACTTTGGCAGGCAGAATGTTAGACACATGAAAGTAACACAGCAAAAACGCATTTTTAATGGCCCAGAGAATACGGGAAAAAAAAAATTGGGTAAAATTGATAGAAAGGTGACAAAATTACGAGAAATAAACAAGAAAAGGAAGTTGGAGAAAGAAAGAGAAGATGAAGAAAAAAAAAAGAGGGAAAGTAAGGACATGTTGCACTTGGGAAGTTTTTTGCAGTTTTAAAAGCAGAACCGGTTTGGGCTTTGAGCCCAGTGTGGAGAGCTTTTGCTGCAAATGAGATGATGATCATGATGACAACGATGTTGTGATGAACTGAACTTTTTCCCAAAAACAGGACAGAAATATGGTACCAATACCAACCCGCTTTTTGGGAAACAGCCCATGGAGTTCAAATAGGGCGGCTGCGGCCTTAGCACAGCAAAAATTGATGGGATAGTTATTTTAGCTTTGAAAACCAATCAGTATTGTTTATCATCACAAAATATGGAGGCTCAAAAAACGATGGAAGGGGTGTTTGGGCAACTCTTAAAAAAAAAGAAGAGGAAATCAAGACAATAGTTTTGATGGGCGAAAGACATGACTAGAGTGGCCGAATTTTTTCCCAAAAATTCGGTTTTTGGCCTCTTCGCCAATTTTTTCCCACAAAATTTGTTTCGGTCGAATTTTTTTCGGCACGAAACACGTTTTAAAAAAAACTATTTTTCCCGCTGCCCAGAGCCTCAGGGTGTGTAGAACGTGTGCCAAAGCTAAAAAATGAAGGGAGCTTGGTTTGGTCTTATACAATGTTGTGTTTTGTTGACCCACAGCTGCCGCCGCTCTTAGAAACGCTTTATATAAAAATTCCCCGGGCACTTAAGAGGGCAAAAATGACCAAAAAAAAAATCAAGCGGGGAAAGTGCTGATAAAGTCATGGCAGGCCAGCTGGAAAAAAACAAGCTGAGAGTCAGGGGAACATTAGTGATAAATTGGAGGTGACGGCGGCAGCCCAGCACAAGGGCAGGCATGGCACAATGACATTCTGGGGGGCAAACGTATTAGGCCCAGAGTGGCACAATCACACAGTGTGGAGGTCATGGCGCGCAGATGAGGGCAGGCAGTGGCAAATGAATTCTGTAGGCGGCAAACAATTTTGGGGGT
>JAODAL010045098.1:0-32254 GCA_025379985.1 Phyllomedusa bahiana | reverse complement strand
GTTAGGAGACGGGTTTTGGTGTTTTTTTTTTTTTTTGTTGAGCTAATGAACTCAAAAATGAATGAGCATGGTTTTGTGCAGAACTATCTGAGAGAAGCACAACTATTTCTGGAAAATGATTCCGAAAGTAAGAAAGAAGTACTCTGAACAGGAAGACGCTATCCCTCAGCCTTTCCGTTAGGGTACGTCCAGACAACAAATTTACTCGTTGGATTCTACTGCGTCAAACAACATGGTTTTCAATTAGTATTTCATGTGGATTTTTTCTGGTGGATTTACAGTCTGAAAACAAGTCACATTTATCTCTATGGGGTTTTGGATGCGGATCCACGTCATACAAAAGACATACAAATGTTTTGGACGCATTTTACACTTAAATTTTAGCCATCCCCATTGACCTCAATTGTAAATTTTTCATGTGCAATATGACAGATGAGTGAACATGCTCTTTTTTTTTTACGCTTAAAAATTGACTGACAATACGTGTTGTATACTGCGCTCTAATACGAGCGAAATGCGCCCCAATCATTACGGTAGTCTACAGTTCTCATAGAGAACTCTGGATTACGCCTCCTCTCCCCACTTGTACCATACGATCGTATTGTACGAGCAGGGAGATAATTGACATGTCATTTATTCACGGCGCTTACGCACCACAAGTAATGACAGTCTATGGGCCGGCGGGCTGACAGCCCCCTCGTGCCGCGTGAGTAAACGGCGATCATAATTGCGGGGTGTACTGTACGCCCCGCAATTAAGCCATGTGAACATACCCATAATGTCACAGTCTACAGTGGACTTGCTGGCTATATGGCACGTGACCTCGGATGCATTTTATTGGCTGCTGTATTATCTGAGCACTGCTTGTCACGTCATCAGTGGGCCCACCAGGATGGGCAGCGGTGCTAGAACGAGTGGGTTTAAAATAATTTTAATTGCTCTCTTTTAACTTTCTCATACCAGTGTTTTTACTCTCTGCCAGGAAGAGAGCAGCCATCAATAAGCCGCTCACATGTCACTTTTTCTCCCAGCACTGGAAAGAATATATACATTCATAACAGAGTTGTGACAGAAATGTCTGCAGATGTCCCATTTATTTGAATGTGGATTGTAGAAAATTCCTTGCTTGCCACCAAAATAAACCCATTCAGATGAATGGAACCTCTTTTTAGCCACAAATTTCTGCAACCAGACGTGTAAACATACCCCTTCTGGTTTGACAGAAAAGGTTAGTCACTAACCATTTCTACTGGACCCATGCCCTGCTTTACAAGAGGAAACATAATGGATCATGACCGCTATGCTAGATCTATTTTTGAAGGCACCTAAATAATGCTGGTGCACCCCATTCAATGGGATCTATCAAGTTTCTGTTGGATTGTGGTATTTTTTTTTACATCAGCAATGCCAACCGTGGTATTCCTACTGGCAAAAATACTGGATGGAAACTAAAATAAACATACAAACATAACCTAACCAATTTTAGAAATGTCACCTTTGTTAAAAAAAACTGATGGCCAGTTGAGTAATGTTGGTAAAGATGGTGGATTTTATTAATTCTAGAAGATAAAAATGTCGCGTCTGTCATGGTGTGCGTTGTTTTAATCGAATAGATATAAAAACATGCTCTGATTTTTTTTTTTTTTGTAAACGGGAAATTCGCTAAAAAAACCCCTGCCAAATTTCCCCCGAGGCAATGTTCTTCCGGGCAAAACCCTATAAGGGCCTCAAAAAAATTGACAGAAAATTTCCCTTTGCCGGGGTATAATCGTGCTGAAAAAAAACCCTGATGTCACTTGGATTTTTGTAGGGGGTTTACCCTCAGATTGGATGCTGATTCTGAGGCAGATTCAACGCTGAATCCACCCCCACAATCAACGCCCAAGTGCTTCGTGTGAACATACCCATTTAGTCTCAGATAGGAATACCCTTCTAAGTTTTATTGTGGCCCTTTGGAATTCTATGATATGACATTGTGCCCCTCACCCCAGAAAAAGGTTATTCACCGTTTATTAACAGCGATTTTTTAAATAAAAAGTTTTTTTACAAAAAAAAAAATTTTAAAATTTTCAAAAATTACATTTCCTAAAAAAAATGTATTTTTAAAAAATAAAATGCGTTTTTGATGAAAAAATTTTGGGGAAAAATACTTTTAAAATGATATGCAAAATCTCAATATTTTAGAGGTTTTTTCTTTACCACCCAGTTTTTAAAAATTTGGGTTATTTATTTAGGGCCCACTTTTGGATCATGTCACCCGCACTCTGACCTGCCGAAATACACTGAGCCTCATTTATGAAAGTGTTGCAAAGACTGTCTTTGTTGGCAATAGCTTTCATTTCTGTTAATGGGCTCATTAAAAACGCGGGGACGGGGGGATGTTAAATTACAGGGGCAACTCCCGCTAACAGCGGGGAAAAGGGAGCCCAGCTCCGACCCTACTTTTTAACACTTTCGAAACCAAGGCAATTTGGTTTTTCTTAATGATTGAGGAACATTGCTGTGCTTTGTTCCCCCCCTCTAAATCGGGCCCCCCCCTGGACTTTCCCGCAGGGTAAAGAGGGTTTCCTCGCGGGTTTCCATAGGGGGCCATGTATTACCCTAGGGTGTAGTAGGTAAATGAATTTTTAAATTTTATATTGGGGGTTAAAAAGGGAAATCCCATCCCATAGGGCAACCGATCTTCCCCCTTAGTGGTGGGTACTTTTAAGGGAAAAATTTTAGGGCCCAATTGGTTCCCCCCAAATGGCAGGGGTTTTGCGGACGGTTTTTCGGGATGGTTTTGCGGTTCCGCCCCAAAAAAGGCTTCAACATGCAAAAAATTCTTCCCTTCCAGTATATTTTTCCGGGGAGGGGGAAAATTTAAATGTTTGCATTTTGGAAAGGGGGGGGGGGGTTTTTAAAATCGCCCAATTTTTGCCCAATTGCCGGGGTAAAGGGCCCCCTTAAAGTAAAAACAAATATTAAACATTTGGCCATTTTACAAATAAAATAAAAAATGCTTAGTAGAGGGCAAAAAGCAGACTAAAATGCTACACACGGAAGGGGGGTTTCCCTTTAAAGGGAAAGGGTTTCCCCTTTTTCTGACCACCCCGGGGGCCCTCCCCCCAAACCCAAGCCAGCCAATATCGCTTTTACCCCTGCACTGATGAGGGAAAAAAAACCCCAAAAAACAGCACTTTTGCAAATGGGGCGAACGGGCTTGGCTAATCCCCCTTTTTTGCTTTTCAAAATCAGGGGGTTTAAAAAGCAAATTGGGGTTTTTTGTTAAAAAATCCAATAGGGGTGCTTGAGCTTCTCAGTTTCCTTTCCCCCCATAATGCCTTGTGATTTTTATAAAGATGATTAGTAGAGGGAAAAAAGGAAAAAATTTAAAACTTTAAAAACACTGAAAAAAGGTGCTCCCCCTCAAGGAGAGATTTTTCCCCTTAAATTTTGGCCAAAGGCAATCTTAGGGTTGTTAAAAAACGGATTTTTACACTGTGTTACAAGCGTTTTTAGGGGGGATTAAAACCCCGTTTTTTTTGGGAAGTTCCCGACTCTGCCCCGGGGCCCCCAGACGGACTAAAATTAGCAATTTTTAAATTTTTTCCAAAAAGGAAAAACGGTTTGGGGCTTTTTTTTTTGCCTGCCCTTTTTTAACCCCTTGGGTTTGAAAAAAACGGCCCCCGACGGTTTTCCTATTCTTTTGGTGAAACCGGCGTAAAAGTTTTTTTTCAGAACCAAGGCAAAAGGCCGGAAAAACCAAAATCCTTTCACTGCCTAAATTGGTTTAAAAAGGTTTCCCTTAAATTAATGGATCCCTTAAAAACCTGAGAAAAAAAGTTATATTTTTTCCCCTTGGGCCCAATTTAAAAAAGGTTTGGAAAAATTGGATTTTTTTTAGTCACCAAAAATTCCCCTCTTTTCCAATTTCCCGTTTTATGTTTTTAAGTTTTTTTAAAACGGGGATGTCAGTCCCTTTTGGGCCCAATTCTTTTATTTTATTTTTAAACAATCAGTCCCTCTCCTTTTTAAATTGGGGAAAAATTGCAAAAATTTTGCCCATTTTTAATTATGTTTCCCCCAAGGCAAATTTCAGGGGTTTTTTCCCAAAGGGTGATTTTTGGCCCCAAGGGGAAAGACCCAAAAAAGGCTTAAACCCTATAAATACGGCCAGTGGCCCCGGGGGAAACCCCGTTTAAAAAAAGGGGGAAACCCTTCCCTATTTAAAAAAATGTGCCTTTCTTTAAATAAATTTTGGGGGGACACAAATTGAAAACCTATTTGGGATTTTAGAAAACATTTTATAAACCCCCAAATGTTTTCTGAAAAGAAAACCCCTTTAAAAAAAAGGTTTCCCCCATTTTTTTCCCCTTTAAAAGGCCAATTGGTAAAAAATAAAAATAAAAAGACCCAATTTTTTTTATTTTGGTATCCAAGGGGCGAAGGACCCCCCCAAAAGCAAAGAAAAGGTGCGGAAAAAAACCCCCCAAAAAGTCCTTTCGTTTTTGTTTTTGGGTAAAAAGTTTTTCAAATTTTAAATAACGTGAGGGAAATTTAAAAACCCCGTTTAAAAAAAAAAGTTTTAAAGGGAAAAAATTGTTTGGCATTTTGAGTGAAAAAATTTTTTTTTAAAAAATTTTTTTAAAAAAAAATTTGGCCCTTTAAAAATTTTTAAAATTTGGGTTTTTTTTCCCCAAAAAATTTAAAAAATAATTGAATTGACAGTTCCTTAAAAAAATTAAAAAAAAAAACCCGCGGGAAGGTTTTTCCCCCTATTTAAAAAAAAGTTTTAAAAGGGGTCTGTCGCCCCCCAAAAAAAACCATAAAAACGCCTCCCCCGGTTATTTTTTTGATAAAAAAAATTAAAAATTTGGTTTTGGGATGAAAAATTTTTTTCCTTTTAAAAAAAAGTTTTTTGTGTAAAACCGAAAAAATTAAACAAAAAAAAGGTTTTTGGGTTGGCTGATTTAAAATCCCCTTAAAAAATTAAAAAAAACCAAAAGGTTTGTGTTTTTGTAAAATTTGTTCCAAAAAACCCTTTTAAAAAAAGTAAAAAGTATTTGGTATTTTAAACCATTAAAAAAAACGAAAAAGAATTTATTTAAAAAAAAAAGTTGAAAACGTTCCGAATTTTTTTTTAAAGGGGGTTTTTTTTAAAAAAATAAAACAAAAAAAACCTTTTAAAAAAATTTAAAAAATTTTTAAATTTGTCCCCCCCAAAAAAGAATGAAATTTTTTAAAGGGGAATTTTAAAAAACCCCAAAAATAATTGGTTTTCCCCCCCTTTTTTTAAGGCCCTTTTTTAAAAATGGAAACCTTAAAATAAAAAATCCCCTTTTTGGAGGGGGGGGTAAAAGGGAGCCCTTTTTGGGGTTTTCCCTTTTTGGTTTTTGGGGGTTTGGGAAAACCTTCCCCCTTTGGGCCCCAAAAGGGCCAAAAGGGGCCCCCTTTTAAATGGGACACCCCCAAAGTACCCAAATTGGGTTGCGAAACCTTTGGGCCCGCCAAAAATTTTTTCCAAAAAGGCGGGTTAAAACGGCCCAAAAAATTGTGCCGCTTCAAACCACCCCCGGAAATTTTGGGGGTGTGCCCAAAGGGGGGTTTTTGGAGGAAAAGGGGCCCGCCCAAAATCCCCCTGAAAAAATTTTTGGGGCCCCGGATTTAAATTACCCCCCACGGGCGCAGGGGGAAAATAAGCCGGGCCCAAAAGGGGTTTTAAAAAGGGAGGGGGGCTTTTTGCTTTTTCCCCTGCACCCGTTTTTTGAAAGGAAAAAAAATCAAAAATGGTTTTGGAAAACCCCTTTGTTTTTTTCAGGAGCCCTTGGGTTTAATAAATTTTTTTTTTTATTTTTATTTTTTAATTGGGGGGGGGGTTCTCCTCACAATAAGGGGGGGAAAACTCCCGGGCCCCAAAAATGGGGGAAAATTTTTTTGGAAAAAAAATTCCACAAATTTTCCCCCAAAAAAAAAAAGGGGACTTTTAAAAAATTTGGAAAACAAAAAATTGGGGATCTTTATCTTTTTAAGGGGGGGCATCTTTTTACTAAAAAAGGGGGCACCTTTTTTTGGAATTTTTTAAAAATAAAAAATTTTTTATGGCCAACAAACATCAAAACCTTTAACAATGGGGGAAAAAAATCTCGGGAAACAAATGGGGGAAAAACTTTCCTGCTTTAAAAAATGGGGGGGAAAAACCTCTGGGCTAAGGGTTTTTTCAAACCTGCCTGTAAGGGGCCCCAACCGCATGCGGGGGTTTTTTTCCTCCCCTGGTTTTTGGGAAATTTTCCTGCTTTCCCTTCCAAAACCGGGTTTGGAATTTTTTTAATTTTTTTGGGGGTGGTTTTTTAAAGGGGGTTTTTTTTGGGCAAAAAAAAGGAAAAGGTTTTGGGCGTTTTTTTTTTTTGGGTTCCTTTTAAAATTTTTCCCCCTACGACTCTTAGAATTTTCCCGGCCTTTTTTCTTTTAAAAAAATTTGGCAAATTTTATTTTTTTTAAAAAATTTTTTTTAGGTTTTTTTTTTTTTTAATTTTTTCATATAACTCAATATTTTTTAAAAATTTTTTAAGTTTTGCATTTTTCCCTTTTGGGCCCCCAAGAGCTTTTTGCACTGCTTCATGCACATAAGAAAAGAAAGACTAAACTCTCCTCTATAGGAGATTTTTCCCTAGCAGGCTCGGGGAAATTTGGGAAAAAATTTATTTTGCGGGGAAGGTAAAAGGGGGTGAAGTTTGCCCATCTCCTCTTGTAAAGGGGGCCCTGGGGAAATCTATTCACCAGGTTCTCCTTTCGTTTGACGCTTTTTAAATGTGATAATGACAGAAAATTTTAGAATTTTTTTCTTTTACAAAAACAAGAACTTAAAGGACTTTTATTGGGTTTAGGGGCCCAAAGTAAAAGGCTGCAGGACTTAAGGGTTTTGCCACATGTAATGTTGACGTGGGATCCCCCAAAATGGGTTTTTAACACTTTTCAAAATTTTAAATTGTGAGAGATTACAGCCTTCCTTACATCCCCTTTGGGTTACTTCAAATTTTGGATTAGATACGGCCTGCCCAAGGGGCTGCTGGGAAGGGCTTCCCACAGAGGAGCTTTTATCTATAGACTGAGGGAAAGAAGTTTTCAAGGCCCCGGGTAGCAAATGTTTTTTTTTTAAATACAAAATTTAAACTAGTTTGTGTGGATTTGGGACCCTGCTTTATCTGTTGCCAGAGACATGAAGGGCTTTAAAGTGCTGAGGGGGAAAAAACTGTTTCTTTTTTTTTACAGAATCCAAAATTGAAAGTTTAAATTTTTTCAGTGAACAGGGTCAAAAAGACCCCCTTTTGCAGTTTTGTGCTCTGGCTGTTTTCTTCCCCTCTCTTTCAGCCCCGTGTTTTTTTTACTTTTGTTCTTAAAATAAGGCCCTTCCGGGAAAAACCCCCTTTTTAAGAATTATTAAAAAATTTTGAAATTGATAGGGAAAAATTAAAAATATAATTTAAAAATTTTTTTAAAAAATGTTTTTTGAACAAAAAAAAATGTGATTTTAAAAAAAATTAAACCTTTTTTTGATAAACACTTTCCCCTTTTAAAGAGGACTGAAAGGTTTCTTGAAAGAGGCCCCTTGTGGTGGCATTCTAAGGCCCTTTCCAAGGGGCTTTTTTTTGGGCCCTGGATTGGGGCCCCCGCTGCGGCCGGTTTTACGTTTCCCATACGGCGCCAAACCCGTCGGAGTCTTTTTAGGGTAATCCACTGCTTCATAAAAAAAACGGGGAAACCCGGGCCGCTCCCCCCCGCCCCGGCAATCCGCCGCGGGGGGAAAAAGTGAATGCACTTTTTTTTTCGGCGCTTTCCGCCGTAAAAAATTAAAATTGTCTATGGGGCCGGGGGGCCCCCGGGCCGCCCCCCCCCCCCCCCGCCCCTTTTTTCACGGCGGATTTGTGAGCTCAATACGGCTCAAAAATTCCGTGGGAAAAAGCCTATGAACACGGCCCCCCCAAACAGTATATGTGATCAATTTTAAATCCCTTTTAGTGACCATGAGTCCCATACACCACAATAGGAGTGGAAATTGTTTCCCTAAAAAGTGAATAAACTGTGCCCCCAAAAATGTTTTTAAAAAAACCATGGGAAAAAAATTGGGGGCCCCCATTTGCTTATTTTGATCTTTTTCTTATTTAAAAACCAAGATTTACACAATCAAAAATATCCCAAATTTATTACAGGGGCCCACACAATGTAAAATGAAACATTGCACATCCCCCCCACCTTTAAAAGTTTTCCCAATTTTTTGCATTTTTCTTGCACTTGTAAGGACTTGTTTCCACGGTTTTAAACCTACGGGCCCTTTTAATTACGCCCCGCGAAAACCCTTTTGGGGGGCGGGGGGGCGGGGGGGGCGAGGGGGGGGGCCGGCATTTTTCGCCCCCCAATGGGGCCCCAAATCACTGTAGCGGCGCGTAAAACGCCGCTAAAAGGGAATGCCCAATTATTCCCCCCCCGGGCGGCTTCCCCGGCGCAGGGAGGGGGAAAAGAAATTCCATAGTTTCTATGAGAACTTTTGGTTTTACCGTAATGAATGGGAAAATTTTCACCCCGTAATTAGCCACTTTCGGCGCTTTAATTAGGATCGAAATACGGCCCCTTTTTTTAAGGGCCGGGTTTGGAACATAGCCTTACGCAAAAAAAAATATTTCATTTTTTAAACCCCATCAAAAACCCCCCAAAAAAATTTTGAAATAAAGCCTAAAAAAATTTTTACTTGTTGCAGGTTTTTTAAAGCGAAAAAAAAATTAATAAAGTTTTTCTTTTTTTTGGGGCAGAAACTGCAGTGGCCACATGACAGCTGACAAATATAAAATCCACTTAGACATACCCTTTTTCTTTGGGTGATTTTTTTCATAAACTAATGTGTTTTTTTACTGGATTAATAGTTTTTTTTTTTTTAAAGTGCAATGTTTTTTTCCCCATAGACTCTCATTTGTTTCTTTTTTTACAGCACCAAGAAAGGCATGTGTGCATAGCTATGTGTTGCATTTTTGTAGCATTGTTCCACATTATAAATGATGTGATCCATCACATCATTTGTGAAGGGGGGAAAACGCATTAAAAAAAAGACATGAACCTGAACACACTTTCTTGCACAAAATGCTACAAAAGCTGCATGAAAACTTAAAATAAAAAAAGTGCAGTTCTTGCAGCAAAAAACTATGCAAAATATGTGTGATAAAAGTGTGTAGCTGCAAACCATTATTATGCATTTACACCATGCGATTTTGGTGCGTTTTTTCAGTTACAGAACTGCACAGCACTGAATATGGCTTTATTACCAGCAAGCTCTTTCAGTTATATAAATAGGTTGGAAAGATGTTAGGGTTCTTTCACACGGTGCGGTTTTGTGGCATTTTTGGTGCGTTTTCTTCACTAGCAGTACTGCACAGCAATTAAACTGCCTTTATTACCAGCAAGCTTTTTTTAGTTATCTAAAAAAATTCTCAAGGTTTTGCAATATGATTGGGTAGGTTTATAATGTATACAAATCTATACATTTACAACATGGGCACATACACTAGGATGCCTTTTCCATTGATATACGCTTTAAAAAAACTTATACAGAGAAAGGGCGGAATCCTGTGTCTTCCATTTGCTTAGATTTAACTGATATTTAATGGGAAATGTTAAACCGGACACAATGTTGCACCATCCACCTATATGAGTCAATTAACATGTTAACACGTATCTTTTTCCATGTGTCACAAAACCAGATAAGGCTTAGTTCACACTGCGTTATTTTGAACGGATGACGGATGCCTTCTGATGCGTTCGGATGTGCAACGTGCATTGACATTGTGTCCGCTTTGACACTTTCCATCAAATATGTGTTTAATTTTAACAGGTGGAAGACGCAGGCTGCTGTGCTTTTTCATGTTGAAAAAAAAATACAAATATTACAGCATAGGGCTTGTTCACATGGAGTTTTCACTCCGTGTTACAAGCGCTTTTTTGATCCGTCTCGGGGACTGACAGGACGGACCCCAAGACGGATCTAAACAATTAGCAGTGACTTTATCACTGCGGTCTATGAGGAAGACGCAGCGGCGTTCACACGAGAGATCGTCGCTGGGTGTTTCCATAGCACAGCTCAGGTCCGTCTTTGAAAGAATTGACATGCAATTCATACTCTTTTTTTTTAGAATGTATTAAATGTAAATGTATGAAAAATTTATTAAAAATAGAGTGAACTGGCTAAAAGTATCAAGAGGTAGTAAAAGGCAGCAAAAAAAGTTCATTGGACAACTTTAATCCACAACTTTAAAACATATCCAGAATAAATCACAGAGACCATGTACATTTCAGGTGAGCGGAATTTTTTTTCTCTTGTGGACTTTTTCTTAAAAAATGTGTGTCAATGGAAAACATATCCTTGCATGGTGTCCGTGTTGTAAAGGTATACGTTTGTATCCGGCATAAAAATATAAACCTACCAAATCAAATTGCAGGGAAAAACGGGTGACCGCCAATAAAAAGGACAAAAAAAAATAAAGCGGTATAAAAGGGTCTGCTCAAAAGTGCTTTGGGCCACATTTTTTACACACAGGTTTTGACCTATGGTTAAATGCAGTGTGCACTAATGGATGCGTCATCTGTTAAAAAGAACATAGTGTGAACTAAGCCTTAGGCCTCGTTCACACAGCTTATTTCTGGCATGGCTTTCAGCCGTATTGCGCGCCGTAGTGTGCTGCGTCGGCTAAATCCTCCTGTCTTGCGGTAACCACTTCTCTAAGAATTATGATTCCGTCTTCCTCCCCCCGCTCGGGGGGGGGAAACGCAAGGGGGGGGGAGAAAAAATGACATCACATTATCCCCGGGGGGATACGCACCGTGGTATGGCTGCCTTTTGGCTGTAATTGCGGGCGAAATCCGTCCCGCAATTATGGCGGCAATAAGCCGTGTGAAGCCTGCCTTATTCTGTTTATTGCTGCCGAGAATTCTAAGGCCATGTTCACCGCTTATTGGGGGAAGAAATTTTGCCCGAAAATTCGCGGCGGGGGATGCGAAATAACAGGCTGAAAAAACGGCCCAGTATTACGGTAACACATTTTTTCATGAGACTATGGTTTTTGGGCCCCCCCCCATTTTATGAATACCCGCGGGGGGGATAAGTACGTATTTAAGCGGGTATAGCGCCGCTAGTAATGGTCAAAGGGCGGCAGGTGCCGGCCCCCCGCCCCGTCCACATGGGTAATTATGCCCCCCAATAAGCCTGTGAACATGCCAACTAGTTCAACGGAGTAATTGGGGGACGTATTTTTCCCGAAATTTTACCCTTTGTGTATGGGGGTGGGGGGGGCCCCCATAGACATGCAAAATTCTCTGTGCGAATACACAGTGAAAAATTTTGGACACCCCCTTATCCCCCTTGCTTGTCAAATTGTGGGGGCGGGGAGAGGAAAAGTAACCCATATTTCTCTGAGAACTGTGGTTTTCAGAAATGATTTTGGGATTTACTCCCCCCGAATTTGGGGGGGCCAAAACGGAAAAAATTCCCGGGGGAAAAGATACGCCCCCTTTTTAAAAAGTTAAACATGCCAAACACAAGGGTTTAATGAACAGGGAACAATGTGACAAAGGGAAGTCCCCAAGTCATTGACAATAGCTAAGCTTGGCTATTTTTGGGGGAACTTTCGGAAGAATAAATAACACACCCGGGAAACTTTCCCCCTTTTTAAATTGAAAAACGGACCACAGAAGGTCGGGGCTTATACAATCCCGCCCAAAAGTAGCTGTTAGGGGGCGGACCGGGGCCCGAGACCTGACTTTATACCATAGGGCGGGGACTCCTGAAGGAAGTCATGACGTAGAACATGCAACAAGTAACGCACAGTCCGTCATGTGGGTGGGACACAGGGTTTTTCGCCTTTTTTTATGAAAGGGCGGGAGATTTGCATTTTGGCTTTCTCCTCAGCACAACGTAGTAACATCTAAACAACTGCTGGGAGGGGGAGGAAGGGGCCACAATAACCCTTATAGGGTACCGCCGCTGACAGCTCCATCCTGATGAGCGTGATAAAGCACGGTGCCTACAAGGCGGTTACACACAAATGTATTTTATTTACAAATTGGGCGAACCCCATTTTAAGGGACAAAACCGCCCCATTACGGGGGCACACGTGCTCACTGACCCCGGAAAAAAAAAAAGGAAAAAAAAAAACCATCCTTTTCATTAGCACCCCCCAGGGCGGGCCCCTGGCGCCTTCCTTAGGAGACATGGAAATTTTGTAGTAAGTGGGCTTCTGTCCTCCTTCAGGGCTCATGTCCGGCTGGGGCATCCACGAGGTAGGTGCTCCTCTCTACATATGTGCAGGGATCAAGCTGAAGCCGCCTCTCGTGCTCAGGAAGCTGCTCTTTTCCATCTGTTGACTAATGAGTGTGTGCAGGGCTGCGGGCGGCAACACACATCACAGACACATCTACTGTACAGGGGGAGATGGTGATTGTAATAGGAGGAAAGTGTACTGTGTGGAGACAAGGGGGAGATAGTGATTGTAATGGGGGGAACGTGTGCTCTGAGGAATAAAGAGGGGATAGTGAAAACAGGAGGAAGGGGGCACATATGTGCTGTGAGGTAATGGATCTGTACAGGGGTGTGATAGTGAATACTAGAGGGGACACTTGTGCTGTGAGGAGATGGATCTGTACAGGGGGTGATAGTGAATACTAGAGGGGACACTTGTGCTGTGAGGTAATAGATCTGTATAGAGAGTGATAGTGAATACTAGAGGGGGACACTTGTGCTGTGAGGTAATAGATCTGTATAGAGAGTGATAGTGAATACTAGAGGGGGACACTTGTGCTGTGAGCTAATAGATCTGTACAGGGAGGTGATAGTGAATACTAGAGGGGGAACACTTGTGTGTGAGCTAATAGATCTGTACAGGGGAGGTGTTAGTGAATATAGAGGAGACTTGTGCTGATGAGGAGATATCTGTTGACAGGGGGTGATAGTGAATACTAGAGGGACACTTGTGAGTGAGTGATGATCTGTTTACAGGGAGGTGATAGTGAATACTAGAGGGGACACTTGTGCTGTGAGGAGATGGATCTGTACAGGGGGTGATAGTGAATACTAGAGGGGACACTTGTGCTGTGAGGTGATGATCTGTACAGGGGGGTGATAGTGAATACTAGAGGAGACACTTGTGCTGTGAGGTGATGATCTGTACAGGGGGGGGTGATTGTGAATAACTAGAGGAGGACATTGTGCTGTGGTGGATATGGGTTTGTATAGGGGGGTGAGGTGTTAGTGGATTACATAGAGGGGACATTTGTTGCTGTGAGGAGAGTTGATCTGTACAGGGGGTGTGGTGTAGTGAATATAGAGGGGGACACATGTGCTGTGAGGTAATGGATCTGTACAGGGGTGTGATAGTGAATACTAGATGGGGACACTTGGTGCTTGGAGGTAATGGAATCTGTACAGGGGGTGTAGTGAATATAGAGTGGAAGAACTGGTGCTGTGAGGTGATTTGATTGTACTGGGGGTGATAGTGAATACTAGAGGGGACACTTGTGCTGTGAGGAGATTGATCTGTACAGGCGGGTGAGGGGTGATAGTGAAATTACTGAGGGGACATTTGTGCTTTGAGGAGATGGGTCCTTACAGGAGGTGATAGTGGATTTACTAGGGGGACACTTGTGCTGTGGGGGGAAGGAGATGAATCTGTACAGAGGGGTTATAGTGACTACTAGACGGGGAATTGTGCTGTGAGGTGTAATGGGGGGGGAGCTGTTACAGGGAGGTGATAGGTGTATTACTAGAGGGGACTCTTGTTCTGTGTGGAGATTGATCTGTACAGGGGGTGATAGTGAATACTAGAGGGGACACTTGTGCTGTGAGGAGATTGATCTGTACAGGGGGTTATAGTGAATACTAGAGGGGACACTTGTGCTGTGAGGAGACGGAGCTGTACGGGGGGTGATAGTGAATACTAGAGGGGACACTTGTGCTGTGAGGTAATGGATCTGTACAGGGAGGTGATAGTGAATACTAGAGGGGACACTTGTGCTGTGAGGTAATA
This sequence comes from Phyllomedusa bahiana, assembly GCA_025379985.1. Classification (NCBI taxonomy): domain Eukaryota; kingdom Metazoa; phylum Chordata; class Amphibia; order Anura; family Hylidae; genus Phyllomedusa; species Phyllomedusa bahiana. Next base: position 18,212 of record JAODAL010045098.1, on the reverse strand, counting down.
GATCTGTACAGGGGGTGATAGTGAATACTAGAGGGGACACTTGTGCTGTGAGGTAATGGATCTGTACAGGGAGGTGATAGTGAATACTAGAGGGGGACACTTGCGCTGTGAGGAGATGGATCTGTACGGGGGTGATAGTGAATACTAGAGGGGACACTTGTGCTGTGAGGTAATAGATCTGTACAGGGAGGTGTTAGTGAATACTAGAGGGGACACTTGTGCTGTGAGGTAATGGTTCTGTACAGGGAGGTGATAGTGAATACTAGAGGGGGACACTTGTGCTGTGAGGTAATGGTTCTGTACAGGGAGGTGATAGTGAATACTAGCGGGGACACTTGTGCTTTGAGGTACTGGTTTGTACAGGAGGTGATAGTATACTAGAGGGGACACTTGTTTGCGTGGGAGGGATGGGTGTACAGGGAGGTGTTAGTGGATTATAGAGGGGACACTTGTGCTGTGAGGTTATTGATCTGTACAGGGAGGTGATAGTGAATACTAGAGGGGACACTTGTGTGGTGAGAGAGTAGGATTGTACAGGGGGTGATAGTGAATACTAGAGGGGGAAACTTGTGCTGTGTAGGAGATGGAGCTGTACAGGGAGGTGTTAGTGAAATACGAGAGGGGACACTTTGCTGTGAGGAGAGGGAGCTGTACAGGGGGTGATAGTGAATACTAGAGGAGACACTTGTGCTGTGAGGTAATGGATCTGTACAGGGAGGTGATAGTGAATACTAGAGGGGACACTTGTGCTGTGAGGTAATAGATCTGTACAGGGAGGTGATAGTGAATACTAGAGGGGACACTTGTGCTGTGAGGAGATGGATCTGTACAGGGAGGTGATAGTGAATACTAGAGGGGACACTTGTGCTGTGAGGTAATGGATCTGTACAGGGAGGGTGTTAAGGTGATAGTGAATTTTGAGGGGACACTTGTGCAGTGAGGAGATGGATCTGTATGGGGGGTGATAGTGAATACTAGAGGGGACAATTGTGCTGTGAGGAGATGATCTGTACAGGGAGGTGATAGTGAATACTAGAGGGGACACTTGTGCTGTGAGGTAATGGATCTGTACAGGGAGGTGATAGTGAATACTAGAGGGGACACTTGTGCTGTGAGGTAATGGATCTGTACAGGGAGGTGATAGTGAATACTAGAGGGGACACTTGTGCTGTGAGGTAATAGATCTGTACAGGGGTGATAGTGAATACTAGAGGGGGACACTTGTGCTGTGAGGTAATGGTTCTGTACTGGGGGTGATAGTGAATACTAGAGGGGACACTTGTGCTGTGAGGAGATGGATCTGTTACAGGAGGTGATAGTGAATACTAGAGGGGGATCTTGTTGCTGTGAGCGGAGATGGTTCTGTACTGGGAGGTGTAATGATTACTAAGGGGACCATTGTGCTGTGAGTAATAGATTGTACAGGGTTGGTGATAGTGAATATAGAGGGGGACCTTTGTGCTGTGAGGAGCTGGAAGATGTACAGGGTGGTGATAGTGAATACTAGAGGGGACACTTGTGCTGTGAGGAGATGGATCTGTACAGGGAGGTGATAGTGAATACTAGAGGGGACACTTGTGCTGTGAGGTAATGGTTCTGTACAGGGAGGTGATAGTGAATACTAGAGGGGACACTTGTGCTGTGAGGAGATGCATCTGTACTGGGGGGTGATAGTGAATACTAGAGGGGACACTTGTGCTGTGAGGTAATGGATCTGTACAAGGGGGTGATAGTGAATACCAGAGGGGGATATTTGTGCTGTGAGGAGATGGATCTGTACAGGGAGGTGATAGTGAATACTAGAGGGGGCACTTGTGCGGTGAGGTAATGGATCTGTACAGGGAGTTGTAGTGATTACTGAGGGGGCAATTGTGCGGGTGTGAGGTAATGGATCTGTACAGAAAGGAGGTGGTAGTGAATATTGTGGGGAAAGACACTAGTGCTGTGAGGTAATGATCTGTTAGGGAGGTGATAGTGGCATACTAAGGGGGCACTTGTGCTGTAAGGTAATGGATCTGTACAGGGAGGTGATAGTGAATACTAGAGGGGGACACTTGTGCTGTGAGGTAATGGTTCTGTACAGGGGGGTGATTAGTGAATACTAGAGGGGACACTTGTGCTGTGAGGAGATGGATCTGTACAGGAGGTGATAGTGAATATAGAGGGGACACTTGTGCTGTGAGGTAATGGTTCTGTACAGGGGGGGTGATAGTGTATACTAGAGGGGGCACTTGTGCTGTGAGGAGATGGATCTGTACAGGGAGGTGATAGTGAATACTAGAGGGGGCACTTGTGCTGTGAGGAGATGGATCTGTACAGGGAGGTGATAGTGAATACTAGAGGGGGCACTTGTGCTGTGAGGAGATGGATCTGTACACGGAGGTGATAGTGAATATTGAGGAGACACTTGTGCTGTGAGGTAATGATCTGTAAGGGAGGGTGATAGTGTTAGAGTGGGACAATTGTGCGTGTGATGGTAATGGATCTTGTACAGGGAGGTGACTAGTGAAATTCTATAGAGGGGACAAATTGAGCTGTGAGGTTATGGTTCTGGAACAGGGGGGTGATAGTGGGAATATCGAGGGGACACTTGTGCTGGTGAGGAGATGGATCTGTACGGGGGTGTAGTGTCTACTAGAGGGGACACTTGTTGTGCTGTGAGTAATGGATCTGTACAGGGTGGGGTGATTTTGAATACTAGAGGAGAAACAAGTGCTGTGAGGAGAATGGGTTGTAAAAGGGGGTTTAGTGAATACTAGAGGGGGAACTTGTGTGTTGATGTAATTGATACTGTTCGGGAGGTGATAGTGATTACTAGAGGGGACACTTGTGCTGTGAGGAGATGGATCTGTACAGGGGTGTGATAGTGAATACTAGAGGAGACACTTGTGCTGTGAGGTAATGGTTCTGTACAGGGGGTGATAGTGAATACTAGAGGGGACAATTGTGCTGTGAGGTAATGGATCTGTACAGGGGGGTGATAGTGAATACTAGAGGGGACACGTGTGCTGTGAGGAGATGGCTCTGTACAGGGGGTGATCGTGAATACTAGAGGGGACACTTGTGCTGTGAGGTAATGGTTCTGTACAGGGTGAAGGTGATAGGTGATACTAGAGGGGGGGACACTTGTGCTGTGAGGAGATGGAGCTGTACAGGGGGTTTTAGTGAATACTAGAGGAGACACTTGTGCTGTGAGGAGATGGATCTGTACAGGGGGGTGATAGTGAATACTAGAGGGGACACTTGTGCTGTGAGGTAATTGATCTGTACAGGGAGGTTATAGTGATACTAGAGGGGACACTTGTGCTTTGAGGTAATGGTTCTGTACAGGGAGGTGATAGTGAATACTAGAGGGGACACTTGGGCTGTGAGGAGATTGATCTGTACAGGGGGTGATAGTGAATACTAGAGGGGACACTTGTGCTGTGAGGTGATGGATCTGTACAGGGCGGTGATAGTGAATACTAGAGGGGACACTTGTGCTGTGAGGAGATGGAGCTGTACAGGGGGTTATAGTGTAATATAGGGGGGAATTGTGCTGATGAGGAGATGATCTGTAAGGGGGGTGATAGTGAATACTAGCGGGACAGCTTGTGCTGGTGAGGAGATGGATCTGTACCGGGGGGTGTCGTGGAATACTAGAGGGGACACTTGTTGTGCTGGAGGGTAATTGATCTGTTGTACAGGGGGTGATAGATTATCTAGAGGGGACATTGTGCTGTTGAGGAATTGATTGTTCCTGGTTGGTGATTAGTGAATATAGTGGGGACACTTGTTGCTGTGAACGGGTAATGGTTCTTGTACAGGGAGGTGTTAGTGAATACTGAGGGGACACTTGTGTCATGTGAGGTAATGGTTTGTACAGGGGGTGTTAGTGGAATCTGAGGGGGAACTTGTGCTGTGTGGAGATTGATCTGTTAGGGGGGTTGGGGGATATTTTTTAAGGTGAATACTAGAGGGAACTTGTGATGTGGAGGAGATGGATCTGTACAGGGGGGTGATATTGAATACTAGAGGGGGACATTGGGTGTGAGGTAATGGTTTTTGTACGGGAGGGTGTATAGTGAATATAGAGGGATTGTTGTGTGAGGTAATGGTTTGTACAGTGATGGTGTGATAGTGGAATACTAGAGGGGGAACTTGTGTGTGTGGTAATGTTCTGTACTGGGGGTGATAGTGATTATAGAGGGGTCATTTGTGGTGTGAGGGGTTATGGTTTACTGGTGTGATAGTGAATACTAGAGGAGACACTTGTGCTGTGAGGAGATGGTTTGTACTGGCGGGGGTGATTGTGAAATACTGTGGGGGACCACTTGTGCTGTTGAGAAGTGGATCTGTAAGGGGGCGTGATAGTGAATACTAGAGGGGAAATTGTTTTTCGGTTCTCCTTTACACATTGAATGGCAGTGGGTAGGTTTCTGTGCTAGACAAATCTCCTTGGGGGTTGTTGCTTGGGGAGTGTGTGAAGAGGTCCCGGCATCCGTCTTCATTTCTCCAGCAAGTTGATGTGTTTATCAGCCCAGAATGCAGAAGAAATAAGAAAGGAGGCGCGGCATCAGTGTTCCTTGCTGTTCCTCTCATGGTAACTAGGGAAAATATGTCCTGGGTATTGGCCTTGAATTCAGGTAATAGGGAGGGAAGGTGAGCACTTGGAGGAGAGCGACACAGTGTTGCTCTCATGTGCCTTTGTTATTCTGTGGGGAGCTGTAGCTGCTGATATATTTACACGTGAGAGGTGCTGTTCACATACATGCAGTGTGGGAGGCTGCGGCTGAGGATATTGAATACTCAGGGCTGCTAGTGTGGAGCAGGCAGGGATGTACTCTAGTGTGAGAGGAGATGCTGCTCCTTGTCTGCGGCCAGATTGCTTTCACATGTTCAAGGTGCTATTGTATTATGTGAATAGTCACTATGTTCTCTGAGAAGGAGCTGCATGTTTAGTGCTCCTTGTATAATGGGGCCTGTGTGGTTGTATTTAAGACGTACATATAATATTTACTGCTGTAATTGAGCTGTGGTGTATACAGACCCACATACATATAATATCAATGCTCCTATGTAATGGGGTGTGGTGTATACAGGGGTACTATAAATCAGAGCTCCGATGTAATTGGGGTGTGATGTATACTGACCATCCATATTAATATCATGCTCCCTTGTAATGGGCCTGTGGTGTATTAATGGACGCTATTATAATATTAAGTGCTCCCTATGTAATGCGGCTGTGGTGTATACAGGACCGTACATATATATCAGTGCTCCCTATGTAATTGCGGCCTGTGGTGTATACAGGCGTTACATATAATATCAGTGCTCTTGTATAATGGAGCTGTGGGTTGTATACAGACTGTACATATAATTATCAGTGCTCCCTAGTAATGGGTGTGGTGTATACATATGCGTACATATATATCAGTGCTCCTTGTTAAATGGAGCTGTGGTGTATACGACCGTATATAATATTCATTGCTCCGTGTAATGGGGCCTGTTGGTGTATACAGACCGTACATTTATTACAAGTGCTCCCTAATGTAATGGGGCCTGTGGTGATACTGGCCGCCGTACATATAAATTAGCCAGTGCTCCTATGTAATGGGGCCTGTGGTGTTTATACAGGCTGGACATATTATATCAGTGCTCCTATGTAATGGGGCTGTGGTGTTTACAGGCGTACATATATTAGCAGTGCTCGCTATGTATGGGGCCTGTGGTGTTACGGACCGTACATATAATATCAGTGCTCCTATGTAATGGGGCTGTGTGTATACAGACCGTACATTATAATATCAGTGTCCAGGGTATAATGGAGTTGTGGTGTATACAGACCGTACATATAATATCAGTGCTCCCTTTGTTAATGGGGCCTGTGGTGTATAAGACATAACATATAATATAGTGTCCCTATGTAATGCGGCCTGTGGTGTATTCAGGCCGTCCATATAATATCAGTGCTCCCTATGTAATGGGGCCTGTGGTGTATTCAGGCTGTACATATAATATCAGTGCTCCCTATGTAATGGAGCCTGTGGTGTATACAGGCCGTACATATAATATCAATGCTCCCTATGTAATGGGGCCTGTGGTGTATACAGACCGTACATATAATATCAGTGCTCCCTATGTAATGGGGCCTGTGGTGTATACAGACCGTACATATAATATCAGTGCTCCCTGTATAATGGAGCCTGTGGTGTATACAGACCGTACATATAATATCAGTGCTCCCTGTATAATGGAGCCTGTGGTGTATACAGACCGTACATATAATATCAGTGCTCCCTGTATAATGGAGCCTGTGGTGTATACAGACCGTACATATAATATCAGTGCTCCCTGTATAATGGAGCCTGTGGTGTATACAGACCGTACATATAATATCAGTGCTCCCTCTATAATGGAGTCTGTGGTGTATACAGACCGTACATATAATATCAGTGCTCCCTATGTAATGGGGCCTGTGGTGTATACAGACCGTACATATAATATCAGTGCTCCCTGTATAATGGAGCCTGTGGTGTATACAGACCGTACATATAATATCAGTGCTCCCTGTATAATGGAGCCTGTGGTGTATACAGACCGTACATATAATATCAGTGCTCCCTATGTAATGCGGCCTGTGGTGTATACAGACCGTACATATAATATCAGTGCTCCCTGTATAATGGTTCCTGTGGTGTATACAGACCGTACATATAATATCAGTGCTCCCTATGTAATGCGGCCTGTGGTGTATACAGACTGTACATATAATATCGGTGCTCCCTGTATAATGGAGCCTGTGGTGTATACAGACTGTACATATAATATCAGTGCTCCCTGTATAATGGAGCCTGTGGTGTATACAGACCATACATATAATATCAGTGCTCCCTATGTAATGCGGCCTGTGGTGTATACAGGCCGGACATATAATATCAGTGCTCCCTATGTAATGGGGCCTGTGGTGTATACAGGCCGTACATATAATATCAGTGCTCCCTGTATAATGGAGCCTGTGGTGTATACAGACTGTACATATAATATCAGTGCTCCCTATGTAATGGAGCCTGTGGTGTATACAGGCCGTACATATAATATCAGTGCTCCTTGTATAATGGAGCCTGTGGTGTATACAGACCGTACATATAATTTCAGTGCTCCTTCTGTTATGGGGCCTGTGGTGTATACAGTCCGTACATATAATATCAGTGCTCCCTATGTAATGGGGCCTGTGGTGTATACAGACCGTACATATAATATCAGTGTTACCTGTATAAAGCTAACTCCTGAGTGATGTCACCTGGTTCCCGCCTCTTGGGCAGTGCTGTTCCCAGGGCTGTGGAGTTGGAGTCGGAATCGGTGGCTATTTTGCAGGAGTCGGAGTCGTCATAAAATGGGCCGACTCCCAAAATATATAATAAGTTGGTCCAGTTAGTTTGATGCAGTGCAAAGAGCAAGAGGAATTGGGTCCGGCCAGTGCTACTGCTCCCATATCTTCAGCCTCCTCACATGAGGAGTGTAATTGATGACATGGAGCAGGCAAAGCGCTGCCCCAGGGGAAAAGATTTTGCTCTCATGGCAAACAGATTTCAGCAAAATTTTTCACCTGTTTTCAAAGAAGTAGAAGAGTTTAACCATTCATCAAAACTGACTGTGGCTGAGGCAGTTTCTTTATACCCTGAGATTGTTAGATGTTGCCCCTGTGGTCACCGCTTTTCCCCCAACCCAAGTTAGTGTAGAGAGGCCGTTCTCTAGTCTGGAAATCATGAGATCAGATGTGAGGTCATGTATGCAGGATCTGATGGAGGCAATACTATTTCTCAGAACAATTCCAGAGACTCCACAAATTTTCCTGCAGTGTTTTGCATATTTACAATTTTTTGTGTTCTAAAGTCATATCCAATAAATATATTTTACACTGACAAGCAAAATGGTAACAATGGTTTGAACTTGTGACTTTCATGCTCCATATCTCACCATCCACTACAGCTTTGTACATGAGGCTACTGTAATTTTATATACAGTCATTTTACCTATCTTATACATTTGACTTGCAAGTATTTAGCATCTGCTTAGTTACAGTTTTGCTCCTAAAAATCAAAGTGTTAATTTTTATTATTTTGTTAGTATTTGGTAAATCCACCCTTGGTTTTCAATACTGCCTGAATCCTTCAGGTTTCTGATTCCGATTCAAGCACACCTTGACCAAAATCTGATCCCAGGTCTCTACTACACATTCCCAATGTTGGTGCAGACTGGACTGGTATGAATACAGCCTTTTCTTTAACTCTACCTACAAGTGTTCAAAAGATCAAAACATTGTTACCCTTTTGCTTGTCAGAGTCTGTTCTACCTAAATAGCTTAATTATTGTATCATAAAGTGATAAACAGCCTGATGTTACAACTTTACTACAGTAAAGTTATCACTTAAAGGGGTTTTGCCATGATGTATTTTATCACTTTTCTTTATATGTGATTAAATAAGTTGCAGCCTGAGAGAGCTACAGGCTGCCTTACCTGCCATTAGTTACTTAAAAGCTTCTATTAGATACCACCTGACAAGAGCTGCTGGCCGGGCTTGCACAGAGAACACTTCTTATCTGCTGAGAGGGAGCGTGAAGAAGCTTTCAAGGCACCGGGTAGAAATATGTTGTGTTTTGTATACAGAATCCACTAGTTGTAGTGTGATTATCGGAGTAGATCCCTGCTTTATCTGATAACAGGGAACATGAAGGAGTTTTCAAGAGGCTGAAGGAGCTTTCAAGAGGCTGTGGAGAAAGCTGTTGTCGTTTGTATACAGAATCCACTAGTTGTAGTGTGATTGTTTGAGTGAACATTTCACATGATCCCTTATGCACGGCTCTGGGCTCTGGCTGTGTCTCTTGCTCTCTCGGCTCAGCATTGCTTTGTTTACATTTTCTTCTTAGCAGATCAGGCACGTCCTGGCAAAACCTCTTTAAACATGCACAGCGTATGAGGGAGTCAGGAGTCGGAGGTTTGGGAAATTGAGGAGCCGGGGCTTCGGCTTGCCGACTCCACAGCCCTGGCTGTTTCTGATCCTCACCCACCCCGATAAACAGCGTATTAGACGGGAGTTTTTTTTATTTTTTATAACTGTATATTATATTTTTTCTTAATAAAGAAAATACAAGTATACACAATAAACATACACAAGGAGGAAAGTCTATAGACTGTTATGCATATGGACGTTCGAGATAATCAAAAGTGAAAGAAATCGGCAATGTCGAGTTCAAGTAAGTCAGATACTAAAGAGCCATAGCTCTGTACAAAAAAGTCCACTATAGCTTATGACATAAGTAGAATTTCCTGACAAGAAAAAGTCATGTCAGCATATTTAGGCATATTCAGCCGTATTGGAGCGCAAATACGGCGCACAGTACGGCTGAAATCGGCGCCCAGATAAGCCGTGTGAACGAGGCCTTATCTGCTCAGGAGAGAAGATAAACAAAGCATGCTGAGTCATGGGGGAAAGGGAAGGGGGGTGAGCAGAGAGCGTGGAAGCAGGGAGTTTACCCAAATAATTGCATTACAACCAGTGGATTCTCTATACAGCAGACGGCCTCATACACTGCACTTTTTTCCCAGCCCTTGCAAGCTCCATGTTCCCTGTCATAAGATTAAAAAGTGCAAACACGCAAGCGCGGCCCGATCAGCTCTGTCAGTGTCCTGGTTTGTTAATGTAACTTCAGGAAACTAAGGGGGACTGAGCAATGCTGTAGCTCTCACAGGCTTCACTTTTTGTAATCACATATATTTAGAAAAGTGATATTAAATACCCCTTTTGGAGGATCCCACATCAACATTTACATGTGGCAAAACCCTTTAAGGCGCCAGTTACATCTTTTTGTGCAACATTACCTAAGTTTAGGGGTAATGCCACTGGGGCATTATCAGATCTCATAATAGAATGAATCTCAGCTGCCTCTAGTTGATGGAGAATCTGTATATTTCCAAAAAAGTCAAGGGTGAGGTTGGAGTGTATGGGGAGAGGGATGGTGGGGGGAGGGGAGTTAAAATGTGTAGGTACGTTCTGTTGGGTGTGGTATGCGCCATAAATCATACAGGTCGAACTCCGGATGACTTGCCAAATTCTAGATAGGGGCACTAGAAAATGAGTGTAGTTGTTTTGCCTGAATAGGTTTATTACCTTCTCCGAAAAGAAACTGTCAGAGGGTCACGCGATTTAGTATTTGGGCATGAGAAATTTTAACAGTTTTCCTAAAAATCTTCTAAGAAATTTAATCTACGAAACATTAAGGGCATGTATGTTACATAGTGGATTTGGTTCTTCTAAAAGCCCGCAGTAAATAGCGCCCTCAGGGTCTGTATGACTCCTGCACCTGTGCAGGGATTGATTAGAGAGAGATTTGGCCCTGCCCGACTTCTTTTTTTTTTTTTTTTTTTTTTGTCAGATGTAGCTGAGAAAGATCTCGGATATATATGCTTAAGAAATATAAAGTTATATCTTTTTAAGTGATTTTCTTGCAAAAAGACTTTGAGCTTTAGATTTCTTAAGATCCGTTAAAAGCAACCGCCTCTTCACGCTTGAGTTTAGGCCCTTTGCATTCAGTGAATAGATATCAATAGTTTTGACTTCACATGGAAAAAAGATGCTGAAGCATAGAACACTTACTAGACTGGAGGTTTTGTGGAAACCACCAGTGTTTTCAGGCTGAAGGACATGTGGTGATGTCACAGTTGCATGGCTCGCTTTTTAAGATAAGTAAAAGTGAAGTTTTTAACAACCATTTATCCCCTTTATAATCACACTTATATCCCCTTTTCTTAAAGTGTGGCTACTGGGACGTGAAGTCCCCCAGCATGCCACACTTTCAACATAAGGCACCGAAAGAATAGCACTCTCCATGGCTTTTGACTATTTGGTTATGTACTTTTGTTGTGTGTGTTATATATCTTTTTTTTTTTTATATAATATACTTTTTTATTTTTATATATATTAATCTTTTTTTTAAAAAAAAAAAAGTTTTTTTTGTGTTTTTACATAGCCTATAGTCAAAAACCATGGCGTGTATGTGTGTGTGTATATTAAAGCTGGTACTTGTAACTGCAGCTGCCAACGAAAAGTCCTAGCCTTTTTTTTGGAAATGTCTTATTTTTGGAAAAATACGGTGTATGTGAGTATCCTACAACATGGTCCTTCATACACTCGAGTGCTATGGGTATGAAAAGGACAACATAGTGTTCCAGCAGAACAGCAACCCAAAGCATACATTGCGTTTGAAGAAGAATTGGTTCAGTGAAAATGAAGTGGAATTGCTGCATTGGCTTTCACAGTCCCCAGACCTCAACCCCATTGAACACTTGTGGGTAGAGTTGAAGAAAAAGCTGTATTTGTATCCAATTCCAGTCTGCGCCAACATTGGGAACGTGTAGAAGAGACCTGGGATCAGATTTTGGTCAGGACATTCTTCAAACTGATCCAGACCCCAGAATGATTCAGGTAGTGCTGAAAGCCAAAGGTGGATTTACCAAATACTAACAAAATAATAAACATTTTGATTTTTAGGAGCAAAACAGTAACAATGCAGTTACATGAGAAAAATCTGCAGAACTAAGTAGATGCTAAATACTTTCAAGTCAATTTTATGTAGAAGATAGGTAAGATGATGGTAGCCTCATGTACAAAGCTGTAGTGGATGGAAAGATATGGAGCCTGAAAGTCAAAAGATCAAAACCTTGTTACATTTTGCTTGTCAGTGTATGTTCTACCTAAATAGCGGATTATTGTATCATAAAGTGGGAACACAGGTATTTATTAAAATAGACATGTCAGGAGATGTCACAGGTCCTCCATAACTATTGTAATTGCACATAGCTGTTCTATTATTAACCCTGTAACAGTGAGTGACAGATCTAGCAGCCATGGTCAAGTACTAACTCCCACAACATAATGCATAAATCTGTCATTAACTGCACCTGCCACAGTGTGTAAACAACAGTGACAGGTGACAGCCCTGTGGCAACGGCTGCTGTACACAGGTGATCATCAGGGGAGCAGTCGGTGAGATTGATCAGCCAGATCAAAACATTTAAAGACAGGATGGCAATAGCAAAATTGAAAGAGCAGCCCTGATCTCCTTATTCCTGGGTTCAGAGATTGAGACTGTGCCCCCTCATTACCACTTGTCCTCCCAGACCTTATGTCACTTTTTTTTTTTCCCTCCATGGAAAAATTTTCAAAAATGTCAATTATCAGGGCTAATCTTAGAGAATGTTCAATTTTAATCTAGTTAATGGAGGAACAAAATGCTCTGCTTCTGTATGTGGCACATGAGGCCTATGCCGAGTTTTTCTAAGATACTGAGAATGCTAGCAAGACCGAATTTTACTTTTATCGGCTAACAATGTAGGGCTCAGCATCCTGTAACACCAAAATTAATACTTGGACTGTTAGTGTTGCAAATATTTTAAAATCAGTCTTGTGCAACATTCCTATGTACAGGGAAGTACTGAGGACTTGCTTCTGGTCGGGCCTCTCCATTAAAGGGTTTTGCCAAGAAGTGAGTTCCTTACCTCTTATCTGCTCAGGAGAGATTAACTCAGCATGCTGAGTCACGGGGGAGAGGAAGGGTGTGAGCAGAGAGAGTCTGCAATGTTTACTCAAATAATTAAATTACAACCAGTGGATTCTCTATACAAAAGACACAGGCTCATTCACTGCCTTTTCTCCCCAGTCCCTTGCAAGCTCGTTCATGTTCCCTGTCATCAGATAAGAAGTGCAGACAACGCAAGCACGGCCAGATCAGCTCCTGTCAGTGTCCTGGTCGTGTCTAATGTGAACTGTCAGGAAACTAAGGGCATCTTTGTCAGGCTGTAGATCTCACAGGCTTCCCTTTTTTAATGACCTATATTTAGAAAAGTGATTAAATGTCCATTTTGGAGGATCCCATGTCAACATTACATCGTGGCAAAACCCCTTTAAGAAATATTTTCGTAAATAATACTGTAAAGTAATGTGATTACATTTCTTTCTTCAAACATACAAATCACGGCTCATACACTGCTATAAACACAACAATTCTATCCTTATTATTAAAGGGGTTTTCCAACATTTTTGAAAAATGTTGTTCTGCCAGGAACTGTTAGAATGGAAAGATAACCATTAGTTCCCTCTCTTGCTACTGTCACTCAAGTGCTACTGAAGCTCCAGTGTCCTCTGCTGGTGTCGAAGCAATGACCTCATCATATGACTCGGTCATGTGAACAATGAGCTGGTAAGGGACCAGCGGGAAACATTAGCGCTTTGGCAGTGCTGGAATGGTGGTGGCGATAGAGGTGAGTATCCGTTAGTTTTTAGTCTTGACACAGTGCTAGCTGTTACCTTTTAAGGAATTCCAAAAATGAATATAAAAAGCAGGTACAGTATAAAAAGAACCTATTCCTGCGGCTGAACCACCCAGTGGGATCAATATTTCACATTTTTCATTAAACCATTATAAAAAAAAAAGCTACGCTGTGAGGACAAGGCACTGTGCCCATAATATGCCATGCTATAACATAATAGAATATATGAACTGAAATTCATTGTATACAAAACATCATTATCAAGGAATAAATCAGTCATAAGAATTCACATACCAACTAGTGTGTGGTGCATATTTTCTGTAGCCATACCTAGGGCAGTCCCATTGATTTAGTGTCCGCGCTGCAAAACCTCGTCAGAAACCATGAGGAACAAACTTTCTTGACTTGGCTGATTTGGATGCTGAAAAATGTGCTGTGGTTTTGGACAAGGTTTTGAAGCTCTCTGTTGATTTTCAGCATTAAAAAACGCTTCAAGAATTGGCATACTTCTTCTTTTTCAGTGCCCAAAACTGTGTCCAAAGAAGCGCTTAAAACTCATGTAAAAACCTTGTGTGTTAACTACAACGCTGTTTTATATAGGAATTAAAGGGGTTGTATTGTTTCATTAAATGGCCTTCAGAATAAGGAAACAGTGAAAACAAACAACTTTGCAATTGGATGTCATTAGCAAAGCTGTCTTGTTCTCACAGTATTCCTTATCTTTTGTTTCTGTAATCAAACTTCTCCAGTGCTGGTCAGATCCCTCCTCCTTGCATTTCATTAACTGAGGGCTCTAATCATTTACATTCGGTTCAGCCCCCAGATGGCTGTATTCACGAAGCTTGCATTCCTGCCTCTCGCTCAGAATTAGGGGCCTTGAACAATTTCACTCTATACAGTTAGCTGCCTCCTCATTGACACTGCAGCTGTCTCTATAATCAGAAAACAGCATTATTGTGCCACAGTGCCTTAATGCTCCTGCGTGTTGGTGCCTTATGTAAACATGAAGGGATCTGTGCTGGATTCAACTATAGCAACCGTCCAGCTGTGAGAGATCAGTGCTGAGATTATGGAAGACTGTTTAGACTGAATGCAGGTATGTAAACAGCTCTTACAAAAAAAAAAGACTGGCTTTAGTGAGAGGAAAACCCCAGTGAGCCCCATAGTGGAGGACGCAAGCGACACACGCACAACCCACACCAAAACCCACACCAAAACCCACACCACACCCACCCCACACACCCCACACCACATGACGGGCGTACATCCTCAGTAAGACACGCCGCACAGACACCCCGCATAAAGTGAAGGGGGGGATATGTACCCCTTTTTCTAAGAAACGCCCAGCTGGGAGGGGAAGAAACGCCCCTGAATTTCAGGAAATGAGAGGATCAAACTTCAAGAGAACAGCCGAACTGATGAACCGATACATCCCCTTTAAGGGAAATGAACTGGGGGTGTTTTGGAGGCTTTTTTGACGCTGTTTTATGTGAGGAAACGGCGTCAAAATCAGCCGTGTGAACTTATCCTAAGGGTATGTCATGGAATATTGATCTGACTAGGTGGCTTTAGCCTGATATGTTAGTTACTTTTATCAAAATGCATCCTTCATTCAGCCTCCTTTTCCCCCCCATCCTGTATGTCTATGTATTCACTTAGTCATAAATCACTGATTCAGCTTCACTTACAGCTCAGGTTATGGCTGCCCATAAAGTCTATGCAGAGGGTAGGGGAGGATAGAGAAACATGCAGAGATGGTGCTAGCTCTAGAGTGAATGTTTTATCCCTGTGCAGTGCTGCACTCATAGCTATACTGCCTCTTACTGCTATCTTATGTCCTCCATGCAGCTGCTCGTATACCAGTCTCCTCCTATTTTCACTTTCACTTCTTTCCGTTCCCTCTGCGGGCAGATGTAGTATCAGTTTGCAACGGAGTAACCTGAATGTGAAAGCTGGTTTCTGTCAAATGTGCAAGACCGACTTCCTTATTGATTTATATGTGAACAGATGGGAATACAGGAAAGGGAAGAAACGGAGGCTGAGAAGTGAAGTAGGGAGCTTTCTTCTTTAATAACATATATGCAGATTGAGCATTGATAACATCCCAACATCGTAAACTTAACCACGCTCTCCCCAGCGATTGCCATTAACCACACACGCTGCGTTCTGGCAGTCACACGGCTGAATACCTTAACACACACCCTGCTCTCTAGCAAATAGTTAAACACTGTATGTTTATTAAACTTTAATAGACAAAAGGCACAGTGCTCACAAATATAAGATACAAGGTAACATACAAGAAATAAGTTATAAAATAAAAGGGAGAAATAACAGAAGAAAACTTTGGGATTTACAGTGTGAGGGATTAATAGGGTTTCTCTAGTCAGGGACAGGTTCGTGACGGGACTGTCCTTTTTTCGGGACGATAATCCTGTTTTAGGGAGTTTATATTAGCTGCCTAGGGATTAACAGTATTCAAGATAGCCTTTCCTTAACCTTTTGGTATTAGTTTTCATGATCATTTCCTTCTTTGTAAGAGGTTTAGGTTTTGCCACATTATTTTAGTATATTTAAACATTAACAAAGCTTTTTAGTTTTAATTGGTTTTCACCCCTCCCCCCTGTTTTTAGGGGGATTTATTTTTGGTTTGCTTCAAAAGGCCATGAAGAAACCCTTGTAACCACCAAATAATGGGGATGCAATAGCCGTGTCCCAAATTATACTCAAAAAAAAATTAAAAATGCTCTGGTGGGCCGCAAAAAAATAGAAAATGTATCTTTTATTGAAAAGTTTAGTATAAAAAGCGATGGTAATGTTTTTTTCCCAACACTTGGCATGTCTGTGCTATCAACTTTCCTACTTTGGGAAAAATCTTGTTCATAATAATTACTCTCAAGACTGACGCAAGGTGTATGTCAGTAATTCTGGATCTGACAGGACACTTCTTTCCTTTCATAAAAGTAAATGACTGGTTGCACTGACTGCTATCACTGAATACAACTCAGTCATATTGGGCATAGCATGCCAGTACAAAACTACCAGCAATGTGACTTACCCATGGTGGGTGGCATGGTAGGTATTATGGACTGGTAAAATGCTGCTATTGGTAAGGGAAAGGGTGCGTCACTAAATAGATGCAAAATAACTAGCAGTTGGTAATTTTTAAAAATTAAGCTACATAATTTAAAAAAAAAAAAAAACTTTTGGTACATAGTTATATTGGCTTGGCTGCAAAGATCTGCATTGTGGATGCTTGTGCCCCAGGAGTTTAATATGCCTGATGTAGAGGCTCTTCAGCTCCGAGGCGTCAGGAGTAATAGTTGGGACACAGTTCAGATATTGACCCAAGCTCTGTACATCTATTACTTGTTTCAGTTATGTGTTTGTAGGCTCCATCTATAGTTCTAATTTCCAGTACTGCCTATTTTATTCCTCCGTGGACAGTGAGGTAATAGGGAAGTAACTAGGAATACCTAATTGTTTGTGTCCTTTAATTGAACCTTGGGGATGTAATGGAGAGATACTCAGGTTGGATACACATACCCCCATGTGTCCATCCCCTGAAGTGTATAACAACCCAGGCCGCTTGTCAAGAGTCATGCATTTGTAGATAACGATATTTGGTTATTATTGCCAGTTAGGACTATGCTTTTTTTTTTATATAATTCAGTTACATTCATAAGGGTAGGTTTCAGCACTGTATCTGCGTCCAGAATCTCGCCAGTGAGCATGGTATATGGTATTTTCGAATGTGGATTTCAGGTCAATTGCAGAGGCAGATTTTCAGTCTTATTACTCCGTAAACATGGCACTGAGTCTGCCTCAGGAATTGACATTGAAAATCAGCGGTGTGTGCACTGAGACTTGGATATTAGAATAAATCTGAGGTGGATAGCAGTTAGATTTGAATTCTTATTCTGACGCGGATTTCCAAGAAATGACACCATTCCTCAAATGCCTACTTGATGGCGAGAAGCTCCTGACTTCCTATGTCATAATTTTCTTTCAGTAGGGGAGAAGTTACAGTAGGAAAAATGCACAGGGGTGTAGGTTGTTCAAAGAAGGAGGCCCTTGTGACAGAACTGTCCCCATTCCTCCCTCAGAAGCATCAACTACTACAATAAAGGGTTGCAAGAAATTGGGTTTTAACCAAAAAAGGGCTCAGTAAAAAAAAGAATGGCTTCAAATACCCAAATTTTTTAATTCCGCCTTTTTTTCAGAAAAATCTGTTAAAAGGAATTTGGGTATGGATGAAGAGTTACAGATAAACTTCCTGTAATAATTGGTGAACCCCAAGAATCTCTGCACCTCCTTCGGCTGCATACAATCCAAAATAGCTTGAACCTTGACAGAATCCATATGGAAGGCCTGTGGTGTGAAACTATAAACTAGGAAAGCAAATACAAAGAACGGCCACCTCTTTGGATTCTTTTTCTTTTTCCCGGCATCCAAGATCGCTGTGATCCCTCTGAAATTTCCCCCCCGCCCCCGGGGAAGTACGTATACTCACAAAAGGGGTCCCGGGAGCTGCACGGGACACTGTGCGTCAAGAAATCCAAATCCTTATGCGTAAAATTTTCGCAACTTTAAAGTCCGTAAACACATCACAGCAATATACACAGTGAGCAAGGGTGTGTACCCGAAAAAACGTCTGGTTTTTCACCTGTAGGGGGTTAGTTGTGTGTTTTCGTTTTACTGGAAAACAATAAAGTTGCTGCAATTTTACAACATGAAGGATTCTGGATTTCTTGACGCACAGTGTCCCGTGCAGGACGTGCATCCGGACTTCCGTTTGCGAGTATATAAACTAGGAAATGTAACTCTGGGACCTTAAAGAGAAGTTTTTCCAATTTCACATATAAACGGTTCTCCTTGAGAAATTTTCAGGACATACATGCAGTTG